>JAOTQR010077000.1:0-45676 GCA_025774065.1 Solanum ossicruentum
TTTAGTTTTTCTCTTTTTTAGTTTTCAGCTATTATGTGAATTGTTTTAAACTTTGTTATTTGATTCACTTATTAAATCATGATCAATTTAAATATTTACTATTTTTAAAGTTTTATTATTGTTGTTATTTAAATGTTCTATTTAGTATGGTTTCACTAGATGACCTCTTACACTTCAAAAGTTAAACAAATCAATTTATGTTTTGATTCAATTTTTTCTCTAAAACTTCTTAAGGTAAACTAATAACACATCTAACATTAAAAATGAATTTACAGATTAAAGAAAATTATCAATAAAACCTATTCTATATCCATACTAGGTAAAGTGTTTGCGCTTCGCGCGGTAATGATTGACGGTATTAAAATTGTTAAAAATTCTTTTTTATATTTTATTATTAAAAATAATGAAAAGGTAACTTTTTATAAAAAAACATTAATCCCTAAATTCGATTTCTTTTCCGTCATTATCTGAAAATACAACTATTGACGATAAAAAGAAATACCAATAGAATAATATAGTACCTCTAGAATAACAGAACCATTAGAAGTTTGAAGAATGACCTTCGTAGGTCCCATTTTGAAATATCCACATCCCTACTACAAAATTGTACATAATTAGAAAATTAAAAGAAATAAAAATTATTCAATCCAAATACCGATAACAACAAATAGATTAATGAGTGCTTCGTCAGAATAATTTAATAAATATAAAAAGAACAATTGTAATCAGAAAAAATAAATGTCACACCCCAGGATGGTACCTTTGGTGTGGCCAACACTAAGAGACTATTGCTAGTCCCCAAGCAAACCACTCATCATCATCAACAGCGAAAGACTTAGTTTACGTAACGAACATTCTAGTGGGCTCGTCCATCAATGACTTAATTAAATAAGGGTCTAAAAATAATTCAAATCAATCCAATATTGTGAAATTAGTTTTTGAAAAGTACAAGTCTTTTAAAATGAAACATCAACTCTAATCCATCAGTGTCTATAAAGTCACTATCTCTAAGCATCTAGATGGTGCCAATGACAGGCCATGACTACCTCAAATCAAAGGAAGCAAATAATAACACCAAACTAAAGCTAAATGAAACCATAATTGTGCATCCTCCGAAAACGAGGGAGGACTCACCAAATTAGCTGACTGCAACAAATCCTCAACGGTATGCCTATTGATGATTTCTAATACCTATCTCAGCATTATAAAATGATGTAGTCCAAATGAACGTCAGTACTTTTAATCAAAGGCACTCAACTCAAGCCGCTCAACTCAAAATTCCACTCAACTGAACTCAGTAAACTATGCATGTTCAAGGATAAATTCATGCTTTGAAAATAATCTCAATATATGTAACTCATGCCAAATCATACAATTTAAATAGTAAAATAATGCTCCTAAAAGAAACGCTAGCATGCAACTTAGTCAAAAAAATAATGCTAAATTATTTAGCTTCTCTAATCGACAACACTCTCCACCACCCGTCCATTACTTATCAAGGTAAGGATACACAACTCTCTCTCTTGAATCCTTAATCCCCAACCATCTTTTTGGGTTAGGAGTTGCCAGAGTTAACTGCACAATTATCTTGCATTTGCGATATAGTTAGGGAGTTTGAGTTACTCTTACTCTACCCAACTCGGTATTCAATGCTACTCCCAAAACAATCACTTTAAAACTCATTCAAACTCATCTCTATCTCAAGCTATTCTCAATCATCCAATCATTCTTTTAAAACAAAAAGAATATATTTTCAAACTCTTTCAAAACTCATCAAAATCCTTTCTCAAAACTTCGTGTGTTTTCTTCTAAAGCATGCTTCAAAAATCATTCACATCTCATCAAGACTCTATTTCAAATCATTATTTATGCTCAAAAACTCATATTTATGTAGACTCGGTAAAATATGCTCAAATTAGTTCAAAATCAACTTTGCTCAACATACAAAAATAACCATCAATCTCAATTTGGAAAATGCATTAAAAAATTAAAAATAATCATCAATTATTATTCAAGTGAATAAAGACATGAACATGCATCCAAATAAAATATTCAAATCATGAACATCAACAACACATTTTTACGTACAAGGAACTCAATAAGACAATAGATAACTTAGGAATTCAATTCAAGAAACTCAAACTTAACTCAATTTGAATCAATAGTGATGAAAGAGACAAGTGGATGAACTCAATCCAACATTGTGTTAGCCTTACATACCTAAGATGAAGAATGGAAAAGCAAATAATGAAGATTATCTTTGAATCTCTTCAACCTTAGCCTCCTCATTTCTCCTTAGCCCTAGTTCTGAAGATGAATTAGCATAAATCATTGAAATTCCACGCTTAGGAATAGATATAGGGTTGAAAACGACCTCCAAATGACAAGGTTTTAGACTAGGATGAGTGGACAAAGGACTAAAATGTCCTTGCTTTTAAAACAAATAGTCAAGTACCATGATGGAGCAAGTCCACGATGCGAACTAGTATCGCTATCTTTTGATGAAAAATTTAAAACTATTTTTTCATAAAATAACGCATAAATCACACTTGTCAAATGCGTTTTATGTGTATTTTATGTACTCATACCCGGGAGGGTACCCTTGGAAAGACCAGCTCTTAAAGAACCATTGTTGATTCCCCAAGAGAACCATCTCGCCTCATCGTCACATCATCAAGTCAACAGCGAAAGAAAGAACTCAAACAATAAGATGTCATGTGAATAAACTATAACTCTACTACACTATAGTTTTCCAATGAAATAAATTTGAATACAAAACACTTATCGAATCATCAACTCAAATGTCTATGAAGCCTCTACTCAACAATCTAGCTGGTACCATGACAGGCCATGGACACCCCAAATCAAGAAAGAAAAATACTAAATGATAATAAGAAGCAAAAGGGCTCCTTCGAAAATTAAGGAGGGCTCACCAACTCTGGAGGTGCACTGATTTGGACCTCAATGTTGCGCGGGCTGAAGCCCTCTATAACCTATATTGCATCATAAAATGATGCAGGCCCAAATAGACTTCAGTATATGGAATATACTGGTGTGTAAAATGGCCCAACAAAGTAAAGCTCAACTCACTCATCTCGATTCAACAACTCATGCTCGACTCAGTATATGCAAGTTTAAAGTAAATCATGCTTTTAGAATATACTCAGTGAAAATAAACTCAGTTTTAAAATGCCATGCTCAATCAACATTGCTTAGGATTTTCTCTTAACCAAAATCCAATCTCATTACCTTGAATTTGGTAATGCACAATGAAGGCAACGTTGTTGCCATGCTCATCCTAAACGTATCATGGTAAAGGACGATCAACTCTATCATGGATCCATAGTAAAAGTCCACTTTTGGGACATGAGTCGCCAAAATATGTTACATGACTATCCCACGCTACTGGCGACGTTGTTATATCGGTTAAAGTAGTTATTTACTCACTCCTAGCTTGGTTCTCGATACTCCTCCCAAGACTAAAATATGCTCAACTCGATCCTTAATGCTTAGTCAATCAACTCAAATCTCAACCTCATTGGGTTACCTCATCTTAACTCATTTCAGTCAATCAATGAAGACAAATTAAACTCAACTCGGGCTCATACAGTCATCTAGACTCATTCAAATTAACTTATCATGCAATGCAAGTAACTTTCATGGTAGTGTAAGTAAGTATGTTCAATATGCTTTACATGCTCTATGATGCTCAACTAATCAAATGTCTCTACTCAACATCAACTTAAACCACAACTCAAGCCACGCATAGAATTTCATAAAATTATGCAATTTAGGGTTCATGATTTCAAGTATGAAATTTTATCTAAATATCATATCAATAATTATGCAATGCAGCAAGTACCTCATACATTATCCAGAGAATTCATAATAAGTGCAAGAATTTAATATTTGGATAATAAAATTTCCCAAATCTTGACTCAAGAAGATGAAAGGGGCATGTGGAAGAAGCTGATTCAACACTTTAATAAGTCTTACATACTTGGGGATGGAATGTACAGTCAAACTTCGGTAGATCCTTGCGCTTGACTCAGATTCCATGCTCTTCTTTCTCCTTTAGTGCTCTCAGAAACCTTAAATGTGAACAATGGCAAATAATACACCTACGGTTCTGTTTTAAGGCATTATTTAAGCCTCAATTGACCAAGGATTAATTAAATAGGGATTGGAATGGATAAAAATATCCCTCATAAAAATCTGTTGATTGAGTCTACGAGACCCCATCTACGAGTCGTACAACATTCTGCGAGTTGTAGACAGCCTCTCGTGAATGAGGGATCTGAAAATCTAGGTTATTGGAAATTTGCCATAAAAATGTTTTACGGGTCGTAACTACCTCTTCATAAATAAGGGGTCCCAAAATTTGAGTTACTGGAATTTGTCATGAAACTTCCTCTACAAGTCATAAATGGTTCTACGAATCATAAACGACCTCTTATATATAGGCCTCAGAGTTAGAAAACTTGACTAAGTCATCTGGAGGTTTTACGAGACCCATTCTAAGAGTCATAGACCTATCTATGAGTCGTAAATGGTCTTTGCGAACCTTTTTTTGTAGTTTTTTTCTCAGTCTTTTCTCAGCATCATCTATGCATTCACTCCAGATTAGGTAGAAGGAATTAGGGGGTGTTACATTATCTCCCTCTTGGGATCATTCGTCTTCAAATGAAGAGAAACCTAGGGATTTAGGTCAAGGCACAAATTTCCTTATGGACTCTAACAATCAGACAACTCTCACCTTACTCATGCAATCAATTAATTAAGAATCCAGCAAGTAAAATAATTAAACAATCAATACACCACATCCATCCTCACTCTGACTCTAGAACTTTATTATCTATCATAGTGAGAATGAAGGTAGAACTCAAGGAATGGGATTTCAAGATTTTAAAGGAAATTTATCACCATCAACTCTCTCATAATCAGCAAGCAGGAATAAATGAGGGTATTTCACCTTCATATCCTCCTCCGTCTCCCAAGTAGCTTCTTCGTCGAATTAGTTCCTCCACAATACTTTACCAGATATAATTCTTTGGTTCTTAACTTGTGAACCTAACGATCAAGGATTTGGATAGGAATCTCCTCATAAATCATACTGTCTTTCACTCCAATGCTATCAATGGACACTACCAACTGTGGGTCTCATAAACACTTCTTAAGCATGGAAACATAGAAGATCAAGTAGATGGTCACTAACTCTGATGGTAGATCTAACTCATACACCACATTTCCTACTCTCTTTATGATTTCATAAGGGACAATCTACTACGGACTTAATATTCCTTTCTTTCCGAACCTCACCATTTCTTTCATGGTCGACACTTTTAAATACACCTAGTCATTGTCATTAACTTCAATCTCTAAGTCTCTTCCTTTAACATTTGTATAGGACTTCTGTTGACTCTGTGCAGTCCTCAACCTTTCTCGAATCATCTTCACCTTCTCCATAGATTGGTGAATCATGTCTAGTCCAATCAACTTTGCTTTACCTACCTCAAACCACCCAATCGAAGACCAATACCTCCTCCCATAAAGTGCCTTGTATGGGGCCATTTGAATGCTCGAATGGAAGTTGTTGTTGCAAGCAAACTCGATCAAAGGCAAGTGGTCATCCCAATTACCTTTAATGTCAATGGCACAATCCCTTAACATATCCTCCAATGTCTAAATAGTTCATTCTGCTTGCCTATCCATCTGCGGGTGAAAAGCAGTGCTAAGGTGCATTCTCGTACCCAAGCCCTTCTTAGAAGACCTCCAAAACCGAGCAGTAAACTAAGCTCCTTTATCTGAGATGATGGACAAAAGGACTTCATGAAGTCTCACAATCTCCTTTATGTATAGTCGGGTGTAATCCTCTATGGTGTCAGTCACCTTGACTGCCAAGAAATATACAGATTTAGACATCTGATCAACTATCACCCAAATTAAATCATGTTGTCTGTAGGAGATCGGCAAGCGTATGACAAATTACATGTTAATCATCTCCTATTTCCACTATGGAATCTAAAAATTTTGAGTTACTCCATATGACCTTTGGCGCTCAACTTTAACTTATTGGCAATTCGGGCACTTGGAAATGAACTCAGTAACGTCTTTCTTCATTCAACTCCACCAGTAGACTTTCCTCAAGTCATGGTACATCTTGGTAGACCCTGGATGGCTGGATTATCTGGAACTTTGGGCCTCAGCTATGATCCTCCCTCGAACATCATCAACATCTAGAACACACAATCTACCTTGATACCTCAGTGCCTCATCTCCCCCTTTGGTGAAAGCCATCACTTTCTGCTTATGCACATCCTCCTTTAATTGCAATAAGACGGGATCTTGATCTTGTTTATTTTACCTCCACTACTAGAGATGATGTAGACCCATTATGAACAAGAACTCCTCCTATGCCTGAGTCATCTAATTGAACTCCAAATTGTGCTAGTCTATGAACCTTCTTGGCTAACTCCTTCTTCTCTTCCTCCACATGACCGGTGCTCCCCATGGATAACCTATTAAGGGTATTAGCAACCATATTAACTTTACCTGGTTAGTAGAGGATGCTTATGTCAAAATCTTTGAGCAACTCAAGTCATCTCCTCTGCCTCAAGTTGAGCTCTTTCTGGGTGAAGACGTATTGCAGGCTCTTGTGGTCTGTAAATACATAAACACATGATCTATATAAATAATGGCCCCATATTTAGAGAGCAAACGCCCCCGCTGCCAACTCTATGTCATGAGTGGGGTAGTTCTTTTCATGCACCTTAAGTTGTCTAGAAGTGTAGGCAAAAACCTTTGCCTGCTGCATTAACACACATCCTAATCCCACTCTTGAAGCATTGCAGTAGATGACAAATCCATCCAGCCCATCAGACAAGGTCAACAATGGTGCGGTAGTTAATCTCATCTTCAGCTCTTGGAAATATCTCACACACTTTTCAGACCATTGAACTTTAACCTTCTTTTGAGTCAATTTAGTTAACAACGAGAATAGGGAAGAAAACCTATCAACAAACTCCGATAATAGCCAACCAATCCTAGAAAACTCCTTATCTAGGTCAGTGAGGTTGGTTTTGGCCTATTCTTAACCGCCTCAATCTTTTGAGTATCCACTCGAATTCCATTCTCTAGAAACCACATGACCTAAGTGCCCCATATTTGAGCCAAAAGTCACACTTAGAAAACTTCGCATATAACTCATTATCTCTGAGTGTCTGAAATACGATTCTGAGGTGATTGGCATGCTCCTCCTCATCTCTGGAATACATCAGAATATCATCCATGAACACTATCATAAACATGTCAAGACACTATCTGAATACTCTATTCATCAGGTCCATAAATGTTGCAAGTGCATTTAACAACCCAAATGAAATCACCAACAATTCGAAGTGACCGTATCATGTTCCAAACACCATCTTTGGGATGTCATATTCTCTCACTTTCAATTGGTGATAGCTTGATCTGAGGTCCATCTTGGAGAAAATTATAGCACCCTGAAATTGGTCAAACATGTAATCAATCCTTGGAAAGGGATACCTATTCTTAACTATCACCTTATTCAACTGACGGTAGTCAATACACATCCTCAGGGAACCATCCTTCTTTCACACAAACAAGACAAAAGAACCTTTGGAGAGACACTCGAAATCACTTAATCCCTTCTCTAGCAAGTCCCTCAATCGCTCCTTCAACTCTTTTTACTCCACAGGGACCATTCGATAGGTGGAATGGAAAAGGGTTGAGTGTTAGAAAGAGCATCAATTCCAAAGTTGATCTCCTTATCAGGAGAGACTCCGAGTAGATCCTCAGAAAATACATCAGAAAACTCATTCACGATCAGAACAGACTCAGAAGTCGAGGAATCAACATCATCAGACTTGACTCACATAAGGTGATAGATACATCCCTTAGAGATCAGTCTTCGGGCCTTGAGGTAAGAAATAAACTTACCCTTTAGCACAATCAAATCTGCCTTCTACATAATAATAGGATCATTCGGAAACTAAAATTTGGAAGTTCTGCATCTATAATCAACAGAGGCATCGAAGGCTTGAAGCCAGTCCATACCAAGGATCATATCAAAATCAACCTTCTCTAACTTAATAAAATCAGCAAGACTATCCCTATGATATATGGACACTACACAATCTCTATAGATTCTCTCGGCTAGAATGGACTAACTAACACGAGTACAAACAGAAAATGGCTTAAGCAAACACTCAGGAAGGATCTCATATCTACAAGTCACATATGGCATCACAATAGAACAAGTTGCACCAGGATCAAGTAAAACATAGCAAGGAAAGGTAAAAACTTGAAGCATACTCATCACAACATTTGGTGAAACCTCTTGGTCCTATCGATTCCCTATCGCATATAGATGGTTTGTCCTACCACCTGCCTCTGGTGCAATCTCTCTAGTTACCACTTACTTGTGTTGTTGTGGTAGAGGATTGGGCCTTCTAAAAATGTCCTGGATGGCCAAACTTGTAGCAACTATTTCCTCCATTCCTAGATTCTCCCAGATGCATCCTGCCACATTTCCCATAAGGTGTCTTTCCTTTAGAGCCAAGAGTCATATTGGCTTGAGACTGTGCACCCTGTGCCCTAAAGTTTGGTTGACCTTAGTACTTGTGATCATACCTGTGGCTCAGGGTTAGTGCACTGGCTGTAGATGGTGCATAACTAGAGGGCCTATTCTGGAAATAAGACTAGTCTCCTTTGCCTTGCTTGGTCTGGTTAGACTTAGGCCCTACTGACTTGACCTTCTTACTTAGATGCTCTTCTCTATCCTTTTTCATATCCTCCTCAGTCTGTTGAGTATAAACCATCATTATGGAAATATCCATACCTGGGATCAACAACGCCACCTTGCACTCCTTCTTCACATGTTTGCCTAACCCAGATATGAATTTCCTTATCCTCGCTCATATCCTGGACCATCTCTAGGGCATACCTTGATAACTGGATGAATTTTAAGTTGTACTCTTTAATAGTCAGCCCTTCTTGTTTCAGATTCACAAACTCTTCAACCTTTGCCTCTCTCAACTCCTGAGGAAAGAAATGATCGAGGAAGGCACTCTCAAACTCATACTAAGCAGCAGGCTTAATATCTTAACCTCGACTCTCCTCCCACTGATTATACCAGATATTAGCCACATCCTTGAGCTGATAGGCAGCAAGCTCAACTCCCTTAGTCTCAGTCACATGCATAGTTTTCAACACCTTTCATATCTCGTCAATGAAGTTTTGAGGTCCTCCTCAACCTTTGACTCAGTGAAGACTACTGGGTTTATCCTCAAAAAGTCTCTTAGTCTAGCAACAGCCATTGGCTCTTGAGAGCTAGAATCAGGTGTCTGCAAGTCTTGATTTCTGCTCTAGGCAGCTACCAACTGTTTGATCATCGTCATAGCTCTTCTAAAATCAGCCCCGATTGTAGGAGAAGGAGGAGCGGTAGGTGTCATAGGAACACCAGTGGTTCTAGCCGATCGACCTTGGCCCCTCATTTGTTTTTGAGGAGGTGCCTTTGGAGTAGGGTTCTCAGCATTTCTGGTTGAAGCATTCCTTTGGGTTACAGTATGTTTTGGAGGTATGATCTGCAAACACGTAACGTACGAGTTAGAAGAAAGCATTGGTATTTTAACTCTATTGCACGAACTCAAATGACAAGCAAAGATAACAGTTCCTAATGTCCTATAACCTCCTGCTTATGAAATGTGGTATACAACACACCCATAAACAAAACTCTACTATACACGGCTTCATAGACTCCTTAGGACACTTGAACTATGTGTTGTGACATCAAGTTTATCATGCCCCGAGAGGGTACCCTTTGCGTGACCGACACTTGAAGAACCATTGTTGATTCCCCAAGAGAACCACCTACCTTCACCATCATATCATCAACTCAACATCAGAACAAAGAATTCAAATAGCAAGGCGTCATATGAATAAAATATAACTCTATTACATTATAGTTTTCCAATCAAATAAGTTAGAATATAAAATACTCATCAAATCCTCTACTCAAATATCTGCAAAGCCTCTACTCAACAATCTAGATGATACCATAACAGGCCATGTACGCCTCAAATCAACAAAGAAAAGTACTCCATGATAATAAGAAGAAAAAGGGCTCCTCTGAAAAGGAAGGAGAGCTCATCAACTATGGAGGTGTACTAATCCGGACCTTAATGAAGTATAGGCTGAAGTCCTCTATCACCTGTATCTGCATTATAAAATGATGAAGACCCAAATAGAAATTAATACATGGAATATACTGGTATGTAAAATGGCTCAAGAAAGTAAAGCTCAACTCACTGATGTCGACTCAACAAGTCATGCTCGACTCAGTACATGCAAGTTTAAAGTAAATCATGCTTTTAAAATATACTCAGTGAATATGAACTCAGTTTTAAAATACTTAATCAACGTTTATTAGGAGTTTCTCTTAACCAACATCCAATCTAATCACCTTTAATTTGGTGATGCATAATGAAAGTAACGTCATCACCACGCCCGTCCTAAATGTGTCACGGTAGAGGATGATCAACTCTCTCATGGATTTGTAGCAAAAGTCCACTTTTGGGATATAAGTTGCCAAAATGTATTGTACGATTATCTAATGTTAGCAACGTAGTTAGGTGAGTTAAAATAGTTATTACTCACTCCCAGCTCAGTGCTCGATACTCTTCCCAAGACTAAAACATGCTCAATTCATCAATCAACTCAATCCTCAATGCTTAGTTAATCAACTCAATTCTCAACCTCATTGGGTTACCTCATCTCAACTTGTCTTAGTTAATCATCAACTTAGTCAATCAATGTAGACAAATCAAACTTGACTCAAACACATATGGTCATTTAGAATCATTCAAATTGAGTCATCTTTCAATGCAAGTAGGTTTAATGGTAGTGTAAGTGAATATGTTCAAAACCCCTTTCTTCTTAGTTCTGCATGAAAATTCTTGAGAGAGGACAAGAAAAGCTTGGAGATTTCAAGATTGTGATACAAGTTCTTGGAGAAGCCTGAGAGGTTCTCCATCCCAGGTATGTAAGGCTACCCAAATCATGAGATTGTTCTCCTATGTTCCCTAAAAATAGTAGAAAGTTGATAAGTTGAACGTGAAGAGTCTTATATGTGAAATTCTTGAGTATTTCATTGAATATTTTCTTGTAATATATGTATCTTTCTAGATTGATGATCATCATGAACTTAATTTACTGTTTAAATAGCTTTCTTGAATTATTACCTGATAATCTACATGATTACTTTGTTAAAGATTACAATAATGATATTAGGGGTAAATGTATCGAGCCTTGGTGATATAAATGCGCTTGACGATTTTGTCTCGGGTCGTGAGTTGAATATATTGAAAGGATTAGTTGAGAGTGGTGTCTTTAAAGTCATAAAGAGGTTGAATTTAATCTTGCAAGATCGTCCCTAATCTATTGAGCTGATGATGGATGAGATGTGTGATGTTCATTATCCAAAAGAGACTAAGTGATAAGAAGTCTTAATGTTTGATGGCTTATGAGCATGTTGAGTCCTAGGAGGAGTATTGAGCACCGAAATGAGTAAGAGTGAGTCCCACTCGCACTCATCAACTATGTGTCCAACGTAGGAGAGGCTTGGACCATGACAAACAGATGTTTCCACGATCCCAAAAGAGGACTTGACAGATTAATTGATTCACTGACAGACTAGACTTGTCCTATAAGGTACTGGATGGATGTGGCAATGACATCGTTTCATTGTATCATCACCAACTCATAGGTAATGGTTGTAGGTTAGAGAACTCCTAGATAGGTTCCACCTTGATAGTACTCTAATGTCGATGTGATGATACGAGTCTTGCTTGATGTTGATATGAGGATATCTAATTCTTATTCTAAGATGAGGTGAGTGTCTGATGTGTTATTGTTATTCCAATTTATTTTTTCTATATTGTTTTAACTCATTTACATATTATATATTCCACGTACTGACATAATTTGGCATTGCATCATGAAATAATGTAGATTTAGTAGACAGAGGACTTCAACAGATGATTCATTGAGGTTTATAGACTTCTAGCTCCAAAGATCTGGTGAGTCCTCCCATACATTTGAAGGGTGTATTTTATTTTAGTTTATTGTGTTTCAAGTTATTTTGAGTTTGTGGTAGTCATGGACTGTCATGGTACCTTCTTAGACTTAAAGAGATAGAGGCTTCATAGACCTATAGAGATGATGTTTTGATGTTGGGGTCCTTTCCCCTTTCTAAGCTGAGTTCCTTTAATTCTATTTTATGTGATGGATAATAATGACTAGTCTTGTGGCCTATGGCCTTTATTCGTGACGTAGATGTGATAGGATAGAATAGCCCACTATTATTTGATTTCTAATTCTGATTTCTTCCGCTGATACATGATTTGAATAAATATGATGAGGCCATGTGGTTCGCTTGGGGGCTAGCAATAGTCTCTGAGTGTCAATTACGCCTAGGGTACCCTCCCGGGGTATGGCAAACCTGGTATCAAAGCATAGAGTTCAAGTGTCCTAGGGAGTCTATGATGTCGTGTCTAGCAGAGTCTTGCTTATGGGTGTGTTGTGCACCACACTTCATAAGCAGGGAGTTATAGGACATTAGTAAGAGTTATACTTCTTTTATGATCTGAGTTTGTGTGATAGAGTTTAACTCTATGAAAATCTTGTTCTAATTCGTGTGTTACACGTTTGCAGAATATGCCTCCAAAATGAACTGCTGCTCAGAGAGATACCTCAGCTCCAACTGTTGAGAATTCCCAACCATAGATCCCTACTAAGACAAGGACAAGGAGATGGGGTTGACCTACTAGGACTGTTGAGGTCCCACAAGTGCCCCCTGCACAACCACAGCTAGCCCCTACCTCAAAGGTAGAGTTTAGGGGAGCCATTACCATGCTTACTCAGCTAGTGGCCTCCTAAGGTAACATTTGAAGTCCTTAGGCTCCTAGCTCCAGCTCATAGGAGTCCACCACGACAATCAAACTCGGAGATTTCCTACAGATAAACCCACCAGTTTATATGAGGTCAAAATAGAGGAGGGCCCATAAAACTTCATCGATGAGATGTGTAAGGTATTTAGGGCCATGCATGCTAATGAGAATGAAGGAGTCTAACTTGCCTCTTACTAGCGGAAAGATGTTGCAAATGTTTAGTACAACTAATGAGAGGACAATAGAGGTGAAGATGCTGCGGAGTGGGATGAGTTGAGGCTTCTTTCCTTGACAACTTCTTTCCCCAAGAGTTGAGAGAGGCAAAGGTTGAGGAGTTTGTGAACTTAAAACAAGAGGGGATGACCGTTAAGGAGTACAACCACAAGTTTGTTAAGCTATCCAGATATGCTCCGGAGATAGTCCAAGACATGAGGGCAAGGATGAGGAAGTTTGTGTCTTTGTTGGGCAGACATATGAAGAAGGAATGCAAGGCAGCATTATTGATCCCAGGTGTGGACGTTTTTAGGATTATAGTATATGCACAACAAACTGAGAAAGGTAAAAAGAGAGACAGAGAAGAACTGATGAGTAGGAAAGAAAAATCAGCAGGGCATGAGCCTAGCCAGCCAAGACAAAATAAAGGTGACAAGTCCTACTTTCAGAAGAGGTCTTCTCATTATGCACCCTCTGCAAGGAGCGCACCTATCCAAAAAAAAATAGGTATGATTAGAAGTCTTATGGTCACTAGAATTACAGGGCCAGGGTTCTCAATCTCAAGCTAGTGTGACCCAATGTGCGAGGGGAAAGCCATATTGTGATGATAAGTGTGGTAAACTCCATCTGGGTAAGTACCGCATGGGCAAAGATGTTTGTTACTTATCTAGGTAGACTGATCACTTTGAAGAGAAGATGAGGTGAAGGAAGCAATAGAGTGCAGTCCTCCAGAGTACCCCTAACTGGCAGTCATCAGAGGGGTACTACTATGAGTACTAGAGGCGAGACAAACCGTCTTTATGCCATGGGTAATTAACAAGATCAGGAGGTAGCACCAGATGTTATTATGGGTATGCTTTGAGTCCTTACTTTTGATTGTTATGCATTACTTTACCCAGATGCCACTCTGTATTCTGTAACTCTCTATGTGACTAGGAGATTTGGAATTCTTCCAGAGTGTTTGCTTGAACCCTTTTCTATCTCCACTACTACTGGTGAGGTTATTTTAGCTGAGAGGGTTTACAGGGATTGTGTAGTATCTATTCATCATAAAGATACCTTGGCTGACTTGGTAGAATTGAATATGGTTGACTTTGATGTAATCCTTAGCATAGATTGTCTTCATGCCTGTTATGCTTCCGTTGATTGTAGGTACCAGATTGTTAAATTTCAATTCCCTAATGAACCTGTCTTAGAATGGAAAGGGAGTTCTGTTTCACCTAAGGGCAAGTTTATCTCGTAGCTTATAGCTAGAAATCTAATCTCTAAAGGGTGTATCTACCACCTCGTGCAAGTTAAGTCTGATGATGTTGAGTCCTCTACTCTAGATTCGGTCCCGATTGTGAATGAGTTCCCTAAAGTGTTCACCAAGGATTTGCATGGAGTCTCTCCTGATAGGGAGATTGACTTTGGGATTGATTTTCTCCTCGATACCCAACGTATCTCAATCCTACCTTATAGGATGGCCCGCGCTGAATTGAAAGAATTGGAAGAGAAATTGAAAGACTTGCTAGAAAAAGGTTTCATAAGACTTTGTGTTTCTCTTTGGGGTGCTTCTTTCCTATTCATGCCTAAGAAGGCTGGATCTCTCAGAAAATGTATGGACTACCGACAACTGAACAAGGTCACAATAAAGAATAAGTATCCTCTTCCCAGGATAAATGATTTGTTTGACCAACTTCAGGGTTCCTTTTGTTTCTACAAGATAGGGCTCAAATCGAGTTACCATTAGTTGAAAGTGAAGAAATGTGACATCCCCAAGACAGCTTTTAGGACAAGGTATCACCATTTTGAGTTCTTAGTCATGTCCTTTGGGTTAACTAATGCACCTGCAGCTTTCATTAACTTGATAAACAGAGTATTCAGACCGTATCTAGACATGTTCATGATTGTATTTATTGATAATATCCTAGTATATTCTAAGGATCAGGAGGAGCATGCTAATCACCTTAGAGTAGTTGTGCAAACTCTCAAAGACCATGAATTGTATGCAAAGTTTTCGAAGTGTGAGTTCTGGCTCAAGTTTGTGGCCTTCCTAGGTCATGTTGTCTCAGGTGATGGTATTCGAGTGGATGCCTTGAAGATTGAAGCGGTTAAAAACTGGCCCAGGCTGACCTCTCCTACTAATATATGGAGTTTCTTGGGGTTGACAGGATACTATCTTAATTTGTTGAGGGGTTTTCTTCCTTGTCTTCACCATTGACCAAGCTAACTCAGAAAAAGGTCAAGTTTCAATGGTTCAACGAATGTGAGAAGAGTTTTTAAGAGTTAAAGGCCAGGCTGACTACAGAGCCAATTTTGACCTTGCCCGATGGGAAAGAAATCTTCGTGATATATGTGAGGCGTCCAAAGTTGGACTAGGTTGTGTGTTGATGTAGAAATAGAAGGTGATAGCTTATGCTTCCAGACAACTTAATATCCATGAGAAAAACTACCCGACTCATTATCTCGAATTACCAGTAGTAGTGTTCGCGCTTAAGATCTGACGTCGCTACCTATATGGAGTGCATGTGGACATGTTCACTAACTACAAGAGCTTGCAATATGTCTTCCATCAGAAAGAGCTCAAATTGTGGTAGAGGAGATGGCTGGAGTTGCTCAAGGATTATAACATGAGCATTCTCTATCACCTAGGTAAGGCTAACATTGTTGCTGATGCTCTTAGCAGGTTATTTATGGGTAGCACTACCTATGTGGAGGAAAGGAAGAAAGAGATAGCTAAGGAAGTGCATAGGTTGGCCTAATTAGGAGTACAACTTGAGGAGAATAGTGAAGGCGGGGTCAATGTTCAGCATGGGTCTGATTCATCCTTAGTGTCAGAGGTAAAGGAAAATCAAGACCAAGACTCTGTCATGTTTAAATTGAAAGAAGTTGTTCACAAGCAAAAAGTGATGGTTTTCACCAAAAGGGGATATGGGGTGTTGAGATACCAGGGTAGATTGTATGTGCCTGATATTGATGGGGTTCGAGAGACAACCATGGCCGAAGCTCATAGCTCCAAGTATTCTATCCATCCTGGCTCCACCAAGATATACCACGACTTGAGAGAAGTCCATTGATGGAATGGAATAAAGAAGGACATTGTTGAACTTGTCTCTAAGTGTCGTATTTGTCAACAGGTCAAGGTTGAACATCAAAGGCCTCGTGGATTATCTCAGAACTTTAAAATTCTAGAGTGGAAGTGGGAGATGATCAACATGGACTTCATTACGCATCTACCAATGTCCCAAAAGCGACATGACTCAATATGGGTGTTCATGGATAGGATGACTAAATCAACCCACTTCTTGGCAGTCAAGACAACTAATACAGTTGAGGAATTGCTCGGTTATACATTCGTGAGATTATGAGGTTGCATGGAGTTCCCTTATCTATCATCTCGGACAGAGGAGCTCAATTTACCTCCCAATTTTAGAAATCTTTTCAGAAAGGATTGGGTATGAAACCCTTATGAAGCTTTGAATAAAAGAAGGTGCAGATCACCTATTAGGTAGTTTAAAGTCAGTGAGACTAAGTTGATTGGACCTGATATTGTTTACCATTCCATGGAGAAGGTAAAGGTTATTATTGAGAGGTTGAAGACCGCACAAAGCCGCCAAAAGTCTTATACTGATGTGAGAAGATGATACTTCAAATTTGAGGTAGATGATTGGGTGTACTTGAAAGTATCACCTGTGAAGGGCATTATGAGGTCTAGGAAGAAAGAAAAGTTAAGTCTATGCTACATTGGACCTTATCAAATTGTGAGGAGGATTGAAAAGGTCGCCTATGAGTTGGAATTGCCACCCGAGTTTAAAGGGATCCATTCGTGATTCCACGTTTAGATGTTGAAGAAGTGCTTGGGAGATCCCACCTTGGTGATCCCTATTAAGAGAACAAGAGTGAATGATAGCTTGTCCCATGAGGAGATTCCAGTCCAAATCCTTCACCACCAAGTTCGTAACCTGAGGAATAAGGAGATAGTATCCGTTAAAGTTCTATGGAGGGACCAATTTGTTGAGGAAGCTATGAAGAGAAAATACATGCACCTATTCATGCCAAATGACGATGATATCGAAGGTAATATCTTTATCCTTAACATAATTGAAGTTTCCATTCAAGAAGTGATGAGTTGATTCTATTCTTGAGTCTAATATAGAGGTATAGAAGGTGATAGATAATTGAAAGTTTGAGATTTCTTGAGTGAGTATTGAGATGAGTCTTGAGTCTACTCTTGCCTTAATTCCAACTTTACTCATTATTCGAGGATGAATGATCCCAAGGGGGAGATAATATAACACCCTGTGAAAGTACTGAAATGCCCCTAGTAAGTAATCGTCCACATAACTCATCTTCCCAAGCTCTAAAGAAAATTCTGAGATCGGATTTACGATCAACTCAAAAATTTGAGTAGGAAAATGGCCTCGACCTAAGTTTAGAACAATCGAGTCAAAAATTAATTTTTACTAATTAATTCAGAGACAGTGAGAGTGAGGCCCAAGGGCGCGACGCGCCTGGGGCACAGACTCTCACCTATTTTTTTCATTTTTTCTAGGTAAATTTGAAATCAAGAAATGTTGCGAAAAACATATGTCCGCTCCCCTGGCACAACGCGGACATGTTGTTACGAAGTGGAAAATTTAATTTTATTATGAGAAGGACCTTTTAATCATTCTCTAACCTATCTTAAGTCACAAAAATGTGTTAAAGGGTTATTTTATTCAGGTTAAGGGTTTCAAAACCCCCTTTTTTCTTAGTTCTACGTGAAAATTCTTAAGTGACAGGATAAGAAAAGCTAGAGGATTTCAAGATTGTGAGACAAGTTCTTGAAGAAGCTTGAGAGATTCTCCATCCTAGATATGTAAGGCTACCCAAAATATGGAATTTTTCTCCCATGTGCCCCATATATAGTAGAAAGTTGATAAGTTGAATGTGAAGAGTCTTGTATGTGAACTTCTTGAGTATTTCATTGAATATTTTCTTGTAATATATATATATATATATATATATATATATCTAGATTGATAATCATCATAAAAATTTACTATTTAAATAGCTTTCTTGAATTATTACCTGAAAATCTATATGATTACTTTGTTAAAGATTACAATAATGAGATTAGGGGTTGATGTCTAGAGCCTTGGTGATATGAATGTGCTTGATGATTGTGTCCTGGGTCCTAAGTTGAATGTATTGATGGTGATGTTGATGGGATTAGTTGGGAGTGATGTCCTTAAAGTCATATAGAGGTTGAATTTAATCTTGAAAGATCATCCTTAATCCATTGAGTTGATGATAGATGAGATGTGTGATGTTCATTGTCCAAAACAGACAAAGTGATAAGAAATCTTGTTGTTTGATGGTTTATGAGCATGTTAAGTCGTAGGAGGTATGTTGAGCACCGAAATGATTAAGAATGAGTCTCACTCGCACTTATTAACTACGTGGCCAACGTAGGAGAGGATTGGACCATGACAAATGGATGTTACCTCAGTACCAAAAGAGGACTTGACAGACTTATGGATCAACTGAAAAACTATACTCGTCCTGTAACACTTGTGAAATTATCAAAATATCCCTAGAATAGAATCGCATGCATAATACATCTTCCCAAGCTCTAATGAAAAATCCGACTCCGAATTTGCGATTAGTACGAAAAGATGAGTGGGAAAATGGCCTCGACTCGATTTTAGAGCAATCAGGTTGAAAAATATTTATTTGTAATTAAATCCAAAAATAGTATTGGTTCGCGCCCAAGGTGAGATGTTCCTGGGACCTGGACCAACACTAATATTCTTTTCAAAAATTTTCTACTAGATTAAAAATCAATTGAAAAGTGATTTACGAAAATAGTTTTTCAACCCATTTTAAATTTTCAGTGAAAAATTACATAAGTGCTCGTCCTAGGCCCGATGAGGGCTATGTTTTCCGGGTCAAAAACTTTCTTTTTTTTTCGTGAGGGGCATTTTGTTCAATTCCCACCCTCCTAGACTTCATCCACGACTAATATAAGTCGTTTTAGGTCTAAAAGTGTTTCTAAACATATTCTAAACTTTATTATGCTAAAATTGAATTGGGATTCTTGAGAGAAGAAGAGAAGTGAAGCTAGGTTTCCAAAGGTTGAGGTCAATCCCTTGTGAATTCGATTGTCTATCTCCCTAACAGGTATGTAAGACTACCTAAAATCTTATTTTTATGCCTAATCTATATTTACTATCAAGAATTCTAGCCAAGAGTCAAGTCAATTTCATTCCTATGATTTTATGGAGAAAATACAGAACTTTATTATGAAATCCTTGTACTTTAATCATTATCATGCTATGAGCTTTAGTGTTGTGTACATCCTTTTAAATTCTTAAAGTACTACTACAGTTACAAAAACATTCACTAGAACCGAGAATTATTTTTTATATTATGTTTTACTACTACTCTATTGCCAAGATAAGCTTTGCATGATAAGATATTATATTCATATAATTATGACTCTATGAAATTCATGAAAGGCTATTCAGTTCAATGTACGAATTGATTAAAGAAACATATTAGCATGAGTTATATAAGTAGTCTATTTACTACACTATCTTTTGAGCATAGCATTTTAGATTTAAAAGAGCAGTTTAGACAGTAAAGGTATTTTTGCATTATTACGCATCATGCATAAGTTTAGAGCTTAAGAAGACACTATTAGTTTTGAGAAAGAAATACCAGTTTATAGAAAATATGTTGAGCCAAGGCTCCAAGCAGTATATTTTTAGTTTACCCCTAGAGTGGGATATGTTTTCAGATATGAGCATTACAAAAGTTATTTTGGGAGTAGTATTGATTACAGATATGAGTGAGAGTAATAATAATAACTTGAACTCATAAACTACATAGCCAGCGTAGGATAGGATTGTACCATGGTACAACTCCTCACTTGCCACTGAGATTTACTAGTTTTGGGATGGATCCATTCCCTTAGTTTTTAATCCTTACCCCAGAAAAGTATGGGACGACTCTGGTAGCGTGGGCAAGACGTTGTATCATCACGAAGCTCATAGTAGTGGTTGTCGGTTAGAGAAACTCTCCAAGTTAAAGTAAGCTAGTTTCTGCATACAGACTTTCAACATATGTTCTATTTTCAGCTTGTAGTGCACTCCTACTAATGTTATCTTATATTGAGACGTGTTTTGGTTACCTTGAGTATAGTATCTTATCCTATGTTTTCGTTTTGGCCATTTTACATACCGTATATTCCACATACTGACACCTTTGGCACTACATCATTTTATGATGCAGAATCAGGTATCCACATGATAGAAAATATTCAATATGTCAGCTTTCCAGAGGCAATTGGTGAGACCTCTTTATTTTCATAGGACTCTAGTCAGTTTATTTTATGTATTTAATTTTACAATTAGGTAGCCTTGGGTCTTGTTGTGGCACCTATATCAGTGTAGTAGAGGCTTCATGGACAGAGTTAGTGAGTCAGTCTAGTCTTTCTATTCAGACATTTTAAGTATTATTAAAATTGTATGAAAAGTTATTTTCAGACTTTGTATAAAGATTGATTTGAGATTTTCTAAGTTTTTATTAAATATTTTAAAAGGTTCATCTTGTAAAGCTTTTGCATGCATGTAAAGTTTCCAGTTGAGTAAGTCAGCCAGGCCAAAGGTTTGCTTAGGGACCAACGTCGAGTGACACTCACATCTAGGGTGTAGACTTGGGGCTTGACAAACTTGGTATCAAAGCACAGAGTTCAAGTGTCCTAGGGTGTCTATGAAGTCATGTATGTACGATCTTATTTATGGTTGTGAGGACCCCATTTCAATAAATGTGAGATTATTGACATCTAAGAAAAGTTTTCCTTCTTTCACACTCTAGATTGTGCAATAGAGTTACTTTCTAAGAAACTTATCTATATCCATGCGGCTGCTAGATTCATTCAACGACCCATTAAGGTAGTTGGAACAAAAAATTCCAAATCCTTATTGTTGAGTTATCTTCAGATAAAATATTCAGAAAGCAAAAGGACTACACTAGGCTTGAGAGGAGCCAACTAGTGTTCTTAAGTTTATTGATCCAAAATAATACACTCTTATTCATATGAATTGTGCGTTTGAGCTTGAGCAAGACAAGATGTATTTCTTGACTTTGTTCCTAACTTGTTCTTCAAATGTTATTCTTGAGAGGAAAGTTAGGTTATGCCTCTAAATACTTAGTAGTATCCCCTCCCCTTGAGAGAAGGTGATTAAAGGTCTTTGTAAACCATATTTGGTAGAATGATTAGAAAGAAAAAGAAATCACAAAGAATGGAAATAGTAACTTCTTGATGTTAGTAGCTAATAGTCATGTGGTGATAAGTCGAGTTCCTTATAAGTTTTGGTTGAAGAGTAGTAAGTATCGCCTAGCTTCTATGATAAGGTAGAGGAGAGTTAGCTTGTATAAGATGGTGCACACTCGAATATGAAAGGAGTTGATATTGAAGTAGTATGGTGTTAGTAATGATAAGTATATACGTTGAATATAAGAAGAGGGCATAAAGTAGTAGATCTAAGCTAGGCTCATGATTTTGAAAGAAGAGTCATATGCGATTTATAGAGTTATGAGCTTAGCTAGGTAAGGAGGTGTAATAGATGAGTGGATATTATCTTAACTTATAAAAGAGAGTTTGATGATCAACTATACTAGATGGACCATAGGATAAAGATTTATTTCTTATCATGAGATTTAATTATCGAACATTTCTTGACTTTATCTAGTAATCTAGAGTTTTTGTGTGTATGTGTGTGTGTGTATGTGTGTGTGTGTGTGTGTATGTGTAGAGAGAGAGAGAGAGAGGGGTGTGGATGTACATGTTTAGTATTAAACCTTAAGCTTGAACTTTAAGTTAGTATCACGAAAAGAGGGGACAACAGGATGAGAGTTACACTATTAGTTGGAGATTTGGTCTAGTAGGCTTGACATAGCATATGCAAGAAATTAAGATATTGGCTTCAAAGAAGTGTGTGGTTACGAGTATGGCAAATGTGACACTTAGATGAAAATAGTGAATTGAGGCTAAGTCATTAGGTGAGAAAAGGGGGCTAAAATATATATACAAGGTAGTCTATAACAATGAAAGACTTTAAGTTTATGAGTTACAGTGGTACCTAGATAGTACATTGAGATGTTAATGTTAAATAGGTTAATGTAGACATTCTCTACCACCCTTAAGAGTTGGGTCAAAGGGGGGATAGCCATAGATAATGAGGAGTCTTCCATTATTGTCCAAATATTCTCTAGTCAAATGTAAATGAACATAGAAGATGAGTGTTAGCAGACCAAAAGGGAAGATATTAGATCGTAAGTCGTAGAAAGTGACTATTATGTCAAAAAGAGCAGAAAGAAATGGAAGATTCTTGTAAAGATATATAGAAGAAAGTTAGAAGTTGGTATCTCGGAAGAAAGTTTGAGCAGCAGTTCACATCTTTGAGTAGTAAGTGATAGGAGAATATAAGCATTCTGTACATTGTGGTGCTCCAATTTTCTGGAGGATTGTACTTATAGCTTAGTGAAGAGAATCAGTTTACAAACTTAGAGAGGTGACCTTTGAGCTAAGGGGGAGATGTTTAGGAAATAAATCAAAGTAGATATTGAACTTTTGATAGGGTTGAGCTAATCAAAATAAGACATTGATGATTTTCTATTTCATAATATATTCCTTCTAATTCATCGTGATGATATTTTATTCTTATCTTATGCAAGGGCACCATGCCCAGATTCGAACTCATGCACTTTATGTTGATATATGTTCATGTTCAACTTTTAAAGTGAAAAGTGATAACTTCATTCAGTAATTCTGATCTTATCTCATGAATTAGTAATTTCCAGTCTTATGTTATGCGAGATAAGACTTGAGCTTCATAGCATACATGATTCCATAAACTCGTGATAAGCCCTAAAACACTAGTGGCATCGTATTATGTTATGAATGTTCTCATATCATATTTACTGAATGAATCGTGCTTACCATATTACACTTTAATCCCTTTTAATAATTCCTACTTTTGGTATTGATAGTGTTGTTCATGATATTAGACGAGTAACAATAGATGAAAGAGGATGGGTGTCACTTATGGTGACAGTTGTAGTATGCTTATCCCACTTAAGGTTATAGGCAGGGGCAAACAAAATGGGATTTTGTTGTGTATAAGAAACTAGTAAGAGTAGATTGGTATGCCTCCTAATAGGAGTTAATAAGACTGTAGGTGTGGAGGTGTTATCATAAGTTTAAAGATTTCTAAGTAATGTTGACCTCTAAGAATCTATAAAGTGATTTGAGTGATAAGCTTAAATGTGTGATCGCCATTAAGTGAGAAATAGTTGTAGGCTATCGATGAATTTTGGAAATGAATTCCAAGTAGATGCATGAGAATAGTATTCTCTATAAGAAAGTCTCTATGGAAGTTCAGAACATAATCCTTATGAATTAGACTGGTATAAGTATGACCACCTTATGGGTAGCACTTTGTGACCTTGAGGTAGGCGATAAAAGTATGCATAGACATAGGTGTTGATGAGAGTTATAAGCTTCAGTTAATGAGGGGTACAACTCAAGAAGAAAAGCATAATTGGGGAGAGTTGCTGCGTTGAAGGTTGACAGTTGGTCCTTTTAGTACATGACAGTTCTATCCTTATATCAGGTCCATAGACTTCTTTTAGAGTTTTCAAAAATTTTGATAGAAGTGTTCGAGATGGTAACCTTTTTCTCAATATAGATATGACGTCTATTAGCTGGTTGAGTTCCTACATTAAGTTGATATTTATCATTAAGTTAACTATTTGAGTATTGAGTATTGGGGTTATTGTATTCTATCCATCCCTTTTTATGATGATGGTGGAGGTAAATTCTCACCTCTATCCTTGAGGTTGATAATTGCTTCAATTGTGTAGTGTTTCTTGTCTAGATTCTTGAGTAGAGTTCGTGCCTTGAGTAAACCACAGCATGCTCATCATTCAAGGATGAATGATCCCAAGGGAAATTATTGTAAAACCCGTAAAATTATCGAAATACCCCTAGAATGAAATCGTGCACATAACGTGTCTACTTAAGCTCCAATGGAAAATTTGAGATCGGATTTGTGATCAGTACGAAAAATTGAGTGTGCAAATGTCCTAGACCCGATTTTAGAGCAATGAGATCAAAAAATAATTTTTCATAATTAAATGCTAAAATAGTGTTGGTGTGCGCCCAAGGCACGACATGCCTTGGACGCAGACCAATACTTATATTTCTTTCCAAAATTTTTCTATGGGATTGAAAAATCGATCGAAAAGTGATTTACAAAATTTTACACATAAAATGCAAATGTGTTTAATGTGTATTTTCATACAATAATAGTTTTTAACATATTTTAAGCTTTCAGTTAAACATTATACACGTGTGCGTCCTATGCGCGATGCAGACTGAGTTTTTTGGGTCAAAAACTTTTCTTTTATTTTGTGAGGGGCGTTTTGGTCAATTCCCAACCCTCCTAGACTTCATCTATAACCAATACAAGTCGTTTTAGGTCTAAAAGGGTTTCTAAACCTATTATAAACTTTCTTATGCTAAAATTGAGTGGGTTCTTGAGAGAAGAAGAGAAGGGAAGCTAGGGTTCCAAAGGTTGAGGTCAATCCCTTGCAAATTCGATTGTCTATCTCCATAGAGGTACATAAGGCTGCCTAAAATCTTATGTTCGTGCCCAATCTATATTTACTATCAATAATTCTAGTTATGAGTCAAGTCAATTTCATTACTATGATTTTATGGAGAAAATACAAAACTTTATTATCAAATCCTTGTTTTATTATTATCATGCTAAGAACTCAGTATTAAGTACATCCTTTTAAATTCTTAAAGTATAACTCCAGTTATAAGAACCCTAACTAGAATCAAGAATTATTTTCCATATTATGCTTTACTACTACTCTATTGCCAAGATAATTTTTGCATGATAAGACATTATATCCATATAATTATGAATCTATGAAATTCATGAAAGGTTGTTCAGTTTAAGGTATGAGTTAATTAAAGAAATATATTAGCATGAGTTATACAAGTGGTCTATTTACTACACTATCTTTAGAGCATAGCATTACAGATTTAAAAGAGTAGTTCAGATAGTTAAGGCATTTTTGCATTATTATTCATCATTTGTAAGTTTCAGAGTTTAAGAAGGCATTATTAGTTTTGAGAAAGAAAAACTAGTTTATAGAAAATATGTTAAGCCAAGGCTCCAAGCAGTATATTTTCAGTTTACTCCTAGAGCGGGACATGTTTTCAGATATGAGCATTACAAAAGTTATTTTGGGAGTAGTATTGAGCACCGATATGAGTGAGAGTAATAATAATTACTTGAAATGATAAACTACATAGACAGCGTAGAATAGGATTGTACTAAGGTACAACTTCTCACTTGCCACAGAGATGGCCCAATTTTTGAATGGATCCACTCCCTTATTTTCGTTCATTAGCCCAAAAAAGTGTGGGGCGGCTCTGGCAGCATGGGCAAGACGTTGTACCATTACGAAGCACATAGTGGTGGTTGTCGATTAGAGAAACTCCCCAAGTTAAAGTGAGCTAGTTTTTGCATACAAACTTTCAATATATGTTCTATTTTTAGCATGTATTGCATTACTACTTATGCTATCTTACTTTGAGACATGTTTTGGTTACCTTAAGCATAGTATCTTTTCCTATGTTTCCGTTTTGGCCATTTTACATCCGTACATCCCACGTACTGACGCCTTTGGTTTTGCATCATTTTAGATACAGAATCAGATATCCACATGATAGCAAATATTTAGTATGTCAACTTTCCAGAGGCAATTGGTGAGACCTATTTGTTTTCAGAGGACTCTAGTCAGTTTAGTTTATGTATTTTATTTTATAGTCAGGTAGTCGTGGGTCTTTTTGCGGCACCTATCTCAGAATAGTAGAGGCTTTACGGAGAGAGTTAGTGAGTCGGTTTAGTCTTTCCATTCAGACATTTTAAGTATTATTACAAATTGTATGAAAAAGATATTTTCGTACTTTGTATAAATCTTGATTTGAGATTCTCTGATATTTTATTAAATATTTTAAAAGGCTCATCTTGTAAAACTTCTACATGCATGTAAAGTTTCCAGTTGAGTAAATCAGCCAGGCTAAGGGTTCGCTTGGGGACCAGCAAAGGTTCTCGAGTGCCAGTCACGTCTAGGAGTTAGACTCGGGGCGTGACACGTCCTATACCCTGACAAGGTACTGGACGAATGTGGCAATGATATCACTTTGTTGTATCATCATTGGCTCATAGACAATGGTTGTCGGTTAGAGAAACTCCTAAATAGGTTCCACCTTGATAGTACTCTAATGTCAATGTGATGACACGAGTCTTGATTTATGTTGATGTCAAGGTCTCTAATTCTTATTCTAAGATGAGATGAGTGTTTGATGAGTTGTTGTTATTCCATATTATTCTATATGTACTATTTACTTTTAGCCCATTCACATACCGTATATTCCACGTACTAATTTCATTTAGCGTTGCATCGTTTCATGATGCAGATTCAGGACTTCAGCAAACGATTCATTGAGGTTCAGAGACTTCTAGCTCCAAAGAATTGGTGAATCTTCCTATGCATTTGGAAGATGTCTTTTATTTCATTTTCTTACATTTTGAGTTATTCTGACTTTGTAATAGCCATGTCCTGTCACGGTACCTTCTTAGACTTACAGAGATAGAGGCTTTATGGACATAGATATAAAGATGATGTTTTGATGTTGGGGTTATTTTCCCTTTCTAAACAAAGTTCTATTTCATGCAATGGAAGTTAATGACTCGTTTTATGGCCTATGATCTTTATTCCTGACTTAGATGTGATAAGATAGAATAGATCGTTGTTATTTGATTTCTAATTCTGATGTCTTCTGCTGATGCATGATTGAATGAATGTGATGAAGTCAGGTGGTTAGCTCAGGGGCTAGCAATAGTCTCTGAGTGCCAGTTATGCCTAGGGTACACTACGGGGGCGTGACACAAATATTTCATATGGCAAATATTTATGAATCAAAATCATGGCAATTTTGTGAATAAGAGTGAAAAACACGTGCAAAATGAGACTCTTGCGACATTACATATTACTATGTATATATATGATAAAAATAATATTGCACATTACCTCAAGATCTGAAGCGATAATATAAAACTTTTGATAAAGTTATATTTATAATTTCACAAAAAGTAATAGTATAATATATGATTTAAATTATATCCTTGAATGTTTTTCTTAATATGTATGCATAGCTTCATAGATTTAATTAATATGGAATAAAAGGGAGCACCAATGTAACACCCCGTAAAATTATCGAACAGCCCCTAGAACGTAATCATTCACATAATGCGTCTTCCAAAGCTTAGATGAGAAATCTAAGACTGCATTAACAATCAAGCGCAGAAAATTGAGTAGGAAAATAGTTTCAACCTAATTTTAGAGCAACCAAGTCAAAAAAATATTTTTTGCTAATTAACGAAAAAATAGTTTCGATCCATGCCCCTGGCACGATACGACGGGGCATGGAGTAACACTTGTTCTTTCTTTAATTTTTTCGATGGAAACTTGAAATTCCAAAAATTCATGAAAATGTATTGGTATCCCCTGGCGCATCGCGGACCAGTGTACGAGTTCTAAAAAACAAATCTTTTAATTCGGAAAGGGCCTTTTGGCCATTCCCTACCCTATACTAATTCTTAAAACGTATTTTTAAAGTCGTTTTATATCGATTAAGGGTTTCTAAAAATTCATTCTTCTTAAGCTTTTACGCAAGAAAACTTTGAGAGGGGAGATAAGAAAACTATGAGAATTGAGAGTTCGAGTCCAGTTCTTATTGAAGATTAGTACAATCTTCATCCCAGTTATGTAAATGCTACCCAAAACATGGGATTGTTCTGCCATGTGCCCCGTTGAACTTAGTAGGTTGATCGATGAAGTTGATGAGTCTGATTTGTCAATTTGTTGCATGGTTTCTTAAAACTACTGTTAATCTACATATATTTTCTTAAATTGATGATCATCACTATTTGACTTACTTGCTTAATTGATTATCTGAACTATTGCATACACTATATACATATAATTGCTAAAGAGTGCATGAATGAAGCTAGGGTTTGAAGTGTAGAGCCTAGGTTATGTACGCATGCATGATTGCTGCGGTTCGGGTCTTGAATTGAGTGTGTGGTGAGGATAATATTGCTGAAACAGAATGAGAGGGAGATCCTTAGAGGTCTTTTAGAGATAGAACTTGGAACTTTAATAATGTTCTTAATCTCTTGAGTTGATAGATGATGGAATGAGTGGAGCTCCTTGTATGAGGGAGATTAGTTGTATAACCATCCTGATGTTGATAGACTTATGAGAAATTCAAGTCCTAGGAGGAGTATTAGCACCGAAATAGGTAAGATTGAGTCTCCCTCGCCCTCATTAAGTACATGGACAACGTATGAGAGGATTGGATTGTGAAAAATGATGTTCCCTTTGTCTCACAGAGGACTTGATAGACTTATGGTATCACCTAATAGACTCGTCCTTTACCCCGGCAAGATATTAGGTGGATGTGGCAACGACATCTCTTTCTTGTACCATTACCGGCTCACACATGGTGGTTGTCGATTAAAGAAACTCCCAGATAGGTTTCATATTGATAGTACTCTGAGATTGATATGATAGTATAAGCTCTGATTGATGGTGATGTGATGGAGTCCTGTTCCTTATTCTGAGTTGAGATTGAGTGATGGATAAGTTGATATCTTACTATCCTATTTTGCTTGTATTGTTTACTTTAGCCTGTTTTACATACAGTACATTCCACGTACTAATGCCCCTTTGGTGCTGCATCATTTTATGATGCAGATTCAGTAGACAGAGGACCTTAGCAGGTGAATCATTGAGTTTCAGAGTTCCTTGATTTCAGACTTGGTTAGTCCTCCCCTATCTTCGGAGTATATCTTTACTTGCTTTTATTTGTTTTGAGTTCTTCAATTAATTAAGACTTGGTGTGTCCTCCCCTACCTTCTTACATAGTAGTTTTAGAGGCTTCATAGACATAGACTGATGATGGCTGATCTTGGGGTTTCTTTTTCCCCTTTTTCCCTTTTCAGACTGAATTGTTTTGTTGATCTTATTTCTTATGATAGACAAAGTTGATAAGTCATGTAGGCCACTACTAGATTCTATAATTTCTCTAGTATCTTCTACTAATTTACTGATTGAACGAGTGTGGTTGGACTAGGTGGTTCACTAGGGGGCAAGCAATAGTTTTTGAGCACCAGTTACGCCTAGGGTACCCTCCCGGGGCATGACAAACTTGGTATCAGAGCACAGAGTTCGAGTGTCCTAGGGAGTCAATGAGTCATGTCTAGTAGAGTATTGTTTATGGGTGTTTTGTGCACCACACTTCATAAGTAGGAGGCTATAGGGCATTAGAAAGCATTACCCTTCTTCTATGATCTAAGTTCGTGTGATAGAGTTTCATGCTATGAACAATCTCATTCTAATTCATCTGTTATACGTATTGCAAAAAATGCCTCCAAAGAGAACATCTGCTCATAGAGATACCTCAACCCCAGCTATTGAGAACACACAACCTAAGGTCCTATTTCAGATGAATACGAGGACACGAGGATGACCTACTAGGACAGCTGAGGTCCCACAGGCACCCCTTGCACAGCCTCGGCTAGCTCCCAGCACAGAGGAATATTTTAAGGGAGCCATCACTATGCTAACTCATCTAGTGGCCTCCTAGGGTAACAGTGGGGGGTCCTCAAGCTCCTAGCTCTAGCTCACAGGAGTCCTTAGCTGCAACTCGACTCAAAGATTTCTTGTGAATGAACCCGGACAGTATATATAGAGTAGAGAGTTGAGGAGGACTCGCAAAATTTTATTGATGAAAAATATAAGGTTCTGAAAGCTATACATACTAATGAGATCGAGGAAGTTGAGCTTGCCTCCTATCAGCTGAAGGATGTTGTTGATGTCTGGTATAACCAATGGGAAGATAGTAGAGGTGAGGATGTTGAGCCTGCGGAGTGGGAGGAGTTTGAAGCTACTTTCCTTGACCATTTCTTTCCTCAAGAGTTAAGGGAGGCGAAGGTTGATGAGTTTGTGAACTTGAAGCAAGAAAGGATGACAATGAAAGAGTATAGTCTAAAGCTTATTAAGTTGTCCAGGTATGCTCCAAAGATGGTACAAGTTGTGAGGGCCAGGATGAGAAAGTTTGTATCTGGCCTGGGTAGACATGTGCAGAAAGAGTACAAAGCAACTTTGTTGATCCCCAGGATGGACATCTCCAGGATTATAGTGTATGACCAATAGACAGAGGAGGATAAGTGGAGATACAAAGAGGAACAGATGAATAGAAAAGCAAAATCATCCAGGAATGAGCCTAGCCAATAGAGAGAAAATAAGGGTGACAAGTCCTACTTTCAAAAGAGATCATCTCACCATGCACCCTCTATAGAGAGTGCGCCTGTCCAGCTAAACAGGTATGATCAAATGTCTCATGGTCACCAGAATTTCAGGGCTTAGGATGCTCAATCTCAGGTTAGTGTGACCCAAGGTGCGAGGGGAAAGCCACCTTGTGATAAGTATGGTAAGCTTCATCTAGGTGAGTGTCGTGTGGGTAAGGATGTGTGCTATTCATATGGATAGATTGGTCACTTCTAGTTTGAGTTTACGAAGAGGAGACAGGTGAAGGGAGTAATAGAGCACAGTCCTCCGCAGCACTTCTAGCTGGCAATCAACAGAGGGGTACAACTACAAGTACAGGAGGTGGGATGAACCATCTTTATGTTATAGGTAGTTGACAGGATCAGGAGGCTATACCAGATACTATTACAAGTATGCTTCGAGTCTTTAATTTTGATTGTTATGCGTTATTTGACCCGGGTGTCACTTTGTCTTTTGTGACCCCTTTTGTGGCTAGTTAGTTCAGGATTCTCCCAGAGTATTTGCTTGAACCTTTTGTTGTTTTGACTCCTACCGATGAGTCTATCTTAGCTGAGAGGGTTTACAGAGATCACGTAGTATCCATTTATCATAGAGATACCTTAGCGGACTTTGTAGAATTGGAGATGGATGACTTTGATTTGATACTTGGCATGGATTGGCTTTACGCTTGTTATGCCTCTGTTAACTTTAGAACCTGAATTGTTAAGTTTCAATTTCCTAATGAGCCTATTTTAGAGTGGAAGGGGAGTTTTGTTGTACTTAAGGGAAAGTTCAACTCTTATCTCAGAGCTGGAAAGTTGATCTCCAAAGGTTTTATTTACCACCTTGAGCGAGTTAAGTCCGATGATGTTGAATCTTCTACTTTTGAATCAGTCCCAGTTTTGAATGAGTTCCCCAAAGTGTTTCATGATGACCTAGATGGAGTTCCTCCTGACAGAGAGATTGACTTTGGGGCTGATGTTCTTTCTGAGACCTAATCCATTTTAATTCCACTTTATAGAATGGTCCCCACTAAATTGAAAGAACAATTGAAAGACTTATTAGAGAAAGGTTTAATAAGATCTAGTGTCTCTCCTTAAGATGCTCCTATCTTGCTCGTGCATAAGAAATATGGATCTCTCAGAATGTGTATAGACTACTGACAACTGAACAAGGCCACAATAAATAATAAGTATCCTCTCCCTAAGATAGATGATCTATTTGACCAACTTCAGGGTGCTACTTTCTTCTCCAAGATAGGCCTCATATTGTGTTACCATTAGTTGAAGGTGAGGGAAGGTGATATTCCAAAGATAGCCTTTAGGAGACGGTATGGCCATTTTCAGTTCTTAGTCATGTACTTTGGGTTGAATAATGCACTTACAACCTTCATAGATTTGATGAAAGGGTATCCAGACCGTATCTTGATATGTTTGTGCTTGTATTCATTGATGATATCCTGGTGTATTCTAATGATGAAGAGGAACATGCTAATCATCTTAGAGTGGTTTTAAAAACTCTCAAATACCATGAATTGTATGCGAACTTCTCAAAGTGTGAGTTTTGGCCCATGTATGTGGCCTTCCTAGGCCATGTTGTTTCGGGGGATGGTATTCAGATGGATACCCAGAAGATTGAAGCGGTTAAGAACTGGCCTAGACTAACCTCTCCAACAGAAATAAGAAGTTTCTTGGGTCTAGCAGGCTATTACCGTAGATTCATTGAGGGCTTTTCTTCTTTGTCTGCACCATTGACCAAGCAAATGAGAAGAAGGTCCAATTTCAGTGGTCCAAGGAATGTGAGAAGAGTTTCCAAGAGTTGAAGACTAGAATGACTACAACACCAATTCTGACTTTGCCCAACGGGATGGGAGATTTTGTGATATACTGTGATGCATCTAGAGTTGGACTAGGTTGTGTGCTTATGCAGAGAGGGAAGGTGATAGCGTATGCTTCTAGACAACTGAGGCCCATAAGAAGAATTATCCGACCTATGATCTTAAATTGGCAGTGATGGTGTTCGCACTTAAGATCTGGTGTCACTATTTGATGGAGTGCATGTGGACATGTTCACTGATCACAAGAGTTTACAATATGTATTCAGTCAGAAGGAGCTCAACCTGCAGCAGATAAGATAGTTGGAGTTGCTCAAGGACTATGACATTAGCATTCTCTACCACCCAGGTAAGGCTAACATTGTTGCTGATGCTCTTAGCAGGTTGTCTATGGGTAGCACTTCCCTATATGGAGGAAGGGAGAGAGAACTTGTTAAGGAAGTGCATAGATTGTCTCTGTCACGCCTCATGAGGGTACCCTAGACATAATGGGCACTTGGAGACTATTGTTAGCCCCCAAGCGAACCACCTAGTCTCATTGCATTCATTCAATCAACTCATAAGCAGAAGATATAAGAAGGTAATAAGCTAATAGTGGGCTATCACATTCACTATCATAAGGAATATGAAATTAGCAATTCAATAGGAATGAGATATGGGAAAATAGTCAATTTCAACATTAAATATCAACTGTCTATGTCTATGAAGCCTCTATGACTATCCTGTAAGAAGGTACCATGATAGGCTATGGCTACCTCAATCTAATGAAATAAATCTAAAATAAATGAAAAGAAGATAACATGTCCCCTGAAAACAAGGGAGGACTCACCAAGTCTTTGCCGGAATCCGTGAACCTCAACGATTAGGCTACTGAAGTCCTCCGTCTATAGAATCTGCATCATAAAACGATGCAGTGCCAAAGAGGCATTAGTACGTGGAATGTACTATATGTAAAATGAGCTAAAGTAACAATATATAAAAGTGTAACATCAACTCATCAATCACTCATCCTCACTCAGAGTAAAGGATAGAATTCTATCACCTCACTATTCCATCAAGACATCATACAATCACATCAACGTCGGAGTACTATCGACAAGGAAACCTATCTGGAGTCTCTATAATAGACAATCACCACTTATGAGTCAATAGTGATACAATGAAGAGATGTCATTTCCATATCTATCCAGTACCATGTCGGGGTAAGGGACGAGTCTGTCAAGGATCTGAAAGAAGTCTGTCAAGTCCTCTGCGGGACAAAAGGAAACATCCGCTCTCACGGTCTGATCCTACACTTTCCACATAGTTGATGAATGTGACTGAAACTCACTCTTACCCATTTCAGTGCTAATACACCTCCCAGAAAACTCAATAAGCTCATAAGTCTATCAAGGTCAGATTGTGATACAGCCAATCCCCCTCTCAGGCAGAGTCCTTCTCTCAGCTATTGTTCCATCAATTCAGGAATTTAAATTCTTACATTCAACTCTATCTAATTCTCATTAACCTCAAGAATACTAGCTTCATCTACTTCAGCTATCACAGTACTCATCTCAAGACTCAAACCACAACAATCAACACATCCATAAACAGTCAAGGCTCTAGACATCACCGTAAGTTCATTATTGTTGTCTTTAATAAGAAAATTGTATAGAATGAACATATAATCAGTCAATAATATATGTAAATAGTAATTTAAAATATAATGATCAACAGTTTAAGATAATATATAAGAATTAAAAATAAATATCAAGAAATTCTTTAAAAATCTCAACCCACAACCTATCATCTATCAACTACCAATCTAATTTATGCATTGGAGAACATGGAAGAACGAGTCCATATTTTGGGTAGCTTTTACATATCTAGACTAACGAATTACCAAGTTCTCTTCAAGGAATTGAAACCTCTCTGGAAACCCTTAAGCTTTCTCTTCTTCTTTTCTCTCAAAACTCCCGTAGAAACTTAGAAAATAATGGATTTTGAACCCTTAATCGTAATAAAAAGTCTTTAAGACACGTTTTACGGTTTAGGCATAGGTTGAAAAGGACCAAAATGCCCTTGTTGAAATAAACTAAAATAAAATTTCATCTCGTAACACTACGTCCGCGTCATACCAGGGGTGCAGACATGTGTTATTGTAGTGCATTTTCTCAAAACATGTTGAAATACTGATTTCCAGGAAGAACAAACATAAAATGCGTTCAACAAATGCATTTTATGTGTAATTTTTCATAAATTGCTTTCCGATCAATTTTTCCAATTTTTGTCAAAAAAATGATAAAAAGTTATAAGTGTAGGTGCATGTACCTAGCGCATCGCGCCTGGGGCGCACATCAACACTATTCAAAAATTAATTAGTAAAAATTATTTTTCAACCTGGTTGCTCTAAAATTGGGTCGAGACTATTTTCCCACTTGATTTTCTGCGCTGCTCGCAAATCCGGTCTTGGATTTCCCATTGACGTTTTAGAAGATACATTATGTACACGATACATTTTAGGGGCATTTTGATAATTTTTATAGGGTGTGACAGTCTCAAATAGGAGTGCAACTTGAGAAGAACAATGAAGGCAGTGTCAATTTTAAGAATGGGTCTGCTTCATCCTTAGTGTCAAAAGTGAAGGAAAAGCAAGACCAAGACCCCATTTTTCTCCAATTGAAAGAAGTGGTCCTCAAGCAGAAGGTGATGGTTTTCTCCAAAGGAGGCGATGGGGTGTTAAGATACCAGGGTAGATTGTGTGTGCTCGACATTGATGGCTTACGAGAAAAACTAGTGACCGAAGCTCATAGCTCCAGATATTCTATCCAAAGGGGGAAATGGTTTTCTCCAAAAGGGAAGATGGGGTGTTGAGATACCAAGGTAGATTGTATATGCCCGACGTTGATCGATTATGAGAAAACATCATGGCCGAAGCTCATAGCTCAAGATATTTTATCCAATCTGGTTCCACCAACATGTACCACGACTTGAGAGAAGACTATTGGTGGAATGGAATGAAGAGGTACATTGTGGAATTTGTCTCTTAGTGACCCAATTGTCAATAGGTAAAGGTTGAACATCCGCGACCATGTGGATTGGCCCAGAAATTTGAAATTCCAGAGTGGAAGTGGGAGATGATTAATATGGATTTCATTATCGGCTTAACAAGATCCCAAAACAGCATGATTCGTAATTGGTGATTGTGGATAGGATGACAAAATCAGCCCACCTCTTGGCAGTCAAGACAACTAATATGGCTGAGGAGTATGCCTGACTATACATTTGTGAGATGTGAGGTTGCATGAGGTTCCCTTGTCCATAATCTCGAACAGAGGAGCTCAATTGACCTCTCAATTTGGAGATCTTTTCAGAAGAGCTTAGGTACGAAAGTAAATTCGAGCACAACTTTTCACCCTCAGACAGATGGAGAGGTAAAGCACACCATTCAGACTTCGGAGTATATATTTAGAGCTTGCCTCATCGACTTCAATGGGAGTTGGGATGATCATCTACATTCACGCCCAACAATAGTTACCATGCCAATATTCAAGCCCATTATGAAGCATTGTACGGGAGGAGATGTAGATCGCCGATTGGCTGGTGTGAGGTGGGTGAAGCTAAATTGATTGGACTTGATCTTGTCCACCTTTCCATGGAGAAGGTGAAAGTCATCAGAGAAAGGTTGAGGACAACATAAAGTCGCCAAAAGTCTTATACGGATGTAAGGAGAAGGGACTTGGAGTTTGAGGTGGATGATTGGGTGTACTTGAAGGTGTCACCTATTAAGGGTGTCATAAGGTTTGGTAAGAAGGGGAAATTGTATTTTTGAACTTTGAGAGAATTTGTTGACCTCGTGTCTAATTACTGCAAAATACAGTGAAAGTAATTAGAAATCACTTTGACATGCTAAAATAATTTGAAGATAAATTTAGATGAGATATTTTTTAATTGGTTATGATGAGGTCGCGGTATGTGTAGGTGGCGTCTTATGATTGAAGATTTGACATCATCATCTTTGTGATTTTATTGTTCCTGCATCCAAAGAAAAATTTTTAGTTTGGGCACTAATTTGTGTTGGCCTTGTCCTCATGCTCCTTCATGCAATTGACTCACGCACTCTGCTCTTTGTAATGCAATTTACAGGAATTTTTTAGGACCCTCAAAAAATTCTACCCCAGTTTGATTGAGTGTAGCACATGATATCTTTGTGGAATTTTTGACACTTTCTCAAACTCTACCTCGTGGTGCACATTTCAACAAATTCAAAATTTGATTTGTTGGAGGAACATCTTTTTGGAGGAATTTTTGAGACCCTCTCAAAAATACTGCCCCAATTTCATACTGTGATCCCCGATCCTATTGTAGAAACTCGTCTTCTAATGAATTTTTGAGATCCTCCCAGAAATTCTGCCCCAATTTTCATTATAAAGAGAAATGAAAATCTAATGGAGGAATGTGATCGAATTGTTGTGCCGTCTACGTATCCCGTTGAGACAGGAATCAGGTTAGTAGTTCCAACCTCAGGAGGTAGCAAAATATAAATTTAAATAAGAAAATGGCCAAGGCCAAATAGGCCACCTACGTATCTCATTTTTGAGAATTCAGGTCAAACGTAGTTTAAAGAATAAGAAAATTAAAACTTGATAATGGGGTCATTGAGGCCAACATAGGCCGCCTAGTATCTCATTCTTGAGAATTCAGGTCAAACGTAGTTCATTACAAAAGAAATAAGGCTAATTTGGGGGGGAAAAGATTAAATATGTAATAACTCCATATGTGAAAATCTTGTCAATATTTGCACTCTTATTTCTGTCCTCTGATGGCGAACGTCTTCAAGCGATCTTACTCAAGTCATCTTGTACTTACTTCAAGCATCAAATGTATTATCATTTGGGAAAGCTTAATCAATTGTGATTAACGTGTTGTCCAGCATGTTCTGAATCTTGTGCTTGAGGATTGAACAATTCTCTATATCATTTCCGATAGCTCCTGAATGATAAGCACATTTATGATCTTCCCTGTAAAACTTCCCCAAAGGATTGGCTAGTCTTCCTTTTATAGGATGGACCATACCCGCTGCTTTCAGCCTTTCGTAAATATGAGTTTGAGACTCCTTCAATGGCGTAAATACTCTGGGAGGCTTTTTGAAACTTGGACGAGAGAATCTTCCTTGCTTGGCGTGACGCTTTTGATATCTCTTTGATGGAATGGCTCTAAAAAAACAGACACTTCTTCTTCTTCTTCCTTCTTTGATATTTCCATATCACTAGTTCTGATGATTTCTTCGTTGAATTGTAATGTGATTTTCCGGTCTTGAAGTCATCCTCTAAAGTTTCTCCTACCATGACGACGAAGATGAATTTTCATCCTATCATACACAACATTCTCTCACATTATTCTGGCTTTTGAATACGAATAAACATTTTGGTAATTTCGCATTCAGACATTGAAGATTGCGCTCTTGCAACCTCTCTTCTCCAACAAAGAGCGTATTCTCGATAATTTTCCGTAGATGTTTACCTGATCTTCTCCAAATAGTAGTGATCAAGGGCGACTTCTATGTTATATCCAAAGCTTTTGACAAAATCCTTTACAAGTGCCTCCCATCTCAGTATTTGCTTTAGCTCTTGTGAGGTAAACCATTCCAAGGCTTCTCCCTTAACTTCGGCTAGAAAGGCGCATTAAAGTGGTTCATTATTCCCAAACCCCACGAGTTGATTACAATAAACTTTCAAATGAGTCAGAGGATTGCCAATCCCATCAAATGTGTCAAACTTCGGAACCTTGAACCCTTCTGGAAGGTCCAAATCAGGATGAATGCACAGATTTTCATAGTTTCAGCCTACAATATCTAGTGCATAGTGATACTGTTTCATGGCCTTCGCCATTTCTTCTTTTATAATCATTTCTTCCTTAGTCCTCAACTCATTTTCTTTCTCTTCATAATGATTGGATTTGGTATACGTGGGATAAGGATGGTATGATTCGTGAAAAATGGCTTTTAGAGGCATGTGTGGAATGACAGATAGATTTTGGGTATGATATGCGATAGACAATGTCTGAGAATTATTGGGATTCAAATTTTGAGGAGAAGGTAGTGTTTGGTATGAAAGCTGACATGGCGCGAGTTAGCGACAATTAAGTCAATGGTGGGTAATTTCTAGGTTGGAGTAATACGAGGATTACTTGGGATGTTTTCTGGAAGGTTCGAAGAATGAGAACAAAGTGGAGGCCTTTTTTCTCTTGGAAAAGGATATTGGCTGTGATGACAAAATCCTCTGACTCTCTAGTATGTTGTAACTCAGTTCTTATCTGTTGCAACAGTTGCGCAGCTATTTCATTTTTTTTATCAATAAAAAGACCTCTTGTGGAAACATCAGTCAAACCAACATTTTCACTATTTTCAGTCATTTTATGTGTCCCTTGAAAACTTTAATCGAAGAACGAATCTTTGGAGACTTTAGATTTCGTGAGGTATGTTTGGTGAGCTCCCTCAATACAAATCAGTTCTAATTACCTGATACAGAAAATAACTCAAAAGATAAATATGTTAGTCCTTATTCATAATAAATAATGCAAGATATCACACAAAAAAGATAAACACATAATAGTTTCTTTGGTCGAAGATGAACGAGCCCACGGATATAGGAAAGTGAGTAAATAGGTGAAATATTGCCTATTTAATTTGAGATTTGTGAAGGGAGATACACCAAAGTTCCCTCGCATATTCTAAAATTTATGATTCTTTGTAGGTATGGAGGAAAAAATAAGCTTTTCAAAATGAGGGGCTGAGCCTTGGAAGGCTGCCTACGTATCTTGCAAGGGAGAGAAACCAGGCCCTACGTAGTTAGACTAGCTTGAATCATTTTTAAAATATAAATGAAAAATTCACCTGTCAGATGAAAAGAGCAAAATTTTAGAACTTTGATAGTGAAGTTCGAATTTTGTTGAGAAACTCAAGATTCAAAGAGTGTTTGGATGAACTTTTGATAGTGACTTGATTTTTGTGCTTAGCGAATTCCGAAAACTTTTGAAAAAAAAAAGCTGACTAGAAGCCTTCAAACAAAGCAACATAATCACACAGACAGTTATAATATATAGCATGTAAACAAATATTGCGCGTCCTAAACAGATATGTGACCATTTTGTGTCAAAGGTGGCCTAATTATTTGAAGGATGTATACACAATTTGAAACGTCCTGTTGCCCCATAACATCCATACAAGCCTTATGAATAAACTGAATAGGAATACATAACATGGGGAAAGGAGAGTACAAAAATCAATCCCACGCAGGGGTACAGAACTAAGTTAAGTCACCATGAAAAAATCTCTTCTTATAGACTTCTTGGCGTCTCCGAACATATTTGGATAAGTAGTGCCTTGTGAAGATCCTCCTTTTGACTAAACTAATCTATTAAAAACCAACCCCAAGGGACAAAGGTTCGCCACACAACATATACATCCTTCAAATATAAACACATAAGCATGATCGTCCATTAAAGCCGAAGGCCGTTTTGGACTCAAAGTGGGCTTTATAATGGGCCCAATAGCCCTTAGGTATTGGGTCGACTTAGGCAAATGCTTAGAAGTAGGGATTTAGTTTCGCTCTATCTTAGGTTGACTAAGAATTGGTTTCAATTTGACCTGGACCCGAGTTGGACGAACTTCATGGTGAAATAATCGATGGCGTTAGATGACCCAAACCAACTACCCATTTACTATTTCCAAAGAAATATTAAAAGGTTTTTCTGAAGGGACAGTTGCGGATAACCACGTAACCACCCTTATCCTAATGCAAATTGATTTGCCGGTTGGCAGGATTATGCCATAAGATGCAATGACAGTTAAATATCGAAATTAAACAAATAAAGCAAATAAGAAATTAAAATTATTAAATAGTATAAATTGAATAGTAGTCAAACAACCTAATCTAATGGTTAAAACCTAATTGAAAATCCCCAGTGGAGTCGTCATTTCTATTATTGTGGAAAAATGACTTCAGTTTCAAAAATTCAATCTATTGCTTAATTGATTTAAACTATCAAAATTAAACAGAGTTGTCACCTAATTTTAAGGATATTTAGAAAACTAATAAAACATTTAAAAAAACTTAACAGAAAAAATCATTTTAAATGGCCAAAGAAAAGGGTTTGGATTCACATTTCCACTTTGAGAACTCGAAATGGCTGCTAACACGCGATTATCCATCGATTAAAATTTTTTGACTAAATTTTGAAAATTGACTAATTTCGAAAAATTGACTAACTTTTGAAAAAGTGACTAAGTTTAAAAAATAAAAAGTCGACTAACTTTGAGAAAATTGACTAACTGAGAAAATGACTAACACTTGAACCATTTTTGAAAGAGTTTTGTCAAAATCTAATTTGTAGAAAAAATTCTAATGTTAAAGAGAAATCATAAAAAATGGAAATTTACATAAATGACAAACATGTTAGGGAAATTAATTATTAAAATTATTTTGAAGGAATTTAATAAAGTCTAATATTTCGAGAGGGATTCTAACATCAAAATATTCGAAAGACAATTAAAAGAAGAAAGATCATAAAATAGTTTGACGCTTGGGGAATCAAATAGATTAAGAACAAACTACAAAAAAAACATAATAATGTTAGAGTTAGACAAAAAAAAAAGTATCATATGAGTACAAAAAGAAAGACAAGTTAAGAGGATTTGCGCTTGGCAAACCCAATATCATCAACCTGCCCTATTCTAATATCTTTTGGGCCTGCCTAACCCACTAGTTTCCTGCTGCCGCTATATTGGGCTTTTGCCCACTTCCCTGATATACACGGTATACCAGTGTATATCATCTTCAAAAGACCTGTGGCAGTTTCCTTGGTATACGAATTGATGAGGTCTGACTCGAAAATTGGGTTTAATAATAACCAGAGTGATGCGCGGGAATAGAGTACACATGGACTCAAGGACGAGTTAACATGAAACAAAAAGAAAAGATAAAGATTAGGATCTATACATAAAATAAAACTTTCAACTAGTAGATCAAGTATTTCATGCTTAATCAAGTATTAACAGTAGCTGTAAGAAAAACGAAAGGAACACGTACAGGAAGTCACTTAAACAAAAACTTTCTAAAGTAAGAATCACCCCTCATGACAAGATAATTTCCCAACAACACATGAATGGAAATCAACCAAGGAACCAAGAAATGAGATTTATTTCAACAAGACATTTTTAATAACATAATTGATGACTTAGTTCTAGGAGAGGAGAAAAGGAACAGAACCAAAGCTTCAAATATCTAACACCCAAGAAAGACAACAGTTCTTCATCAAAGGTGCATATTGAGAAACTGAAGACATTTGCATCCCTTAGTGATATAAGTTCACAGAAACATAAAAATGGGATAGATAATCTGGAAATCCACAAGTCAAAATGAATTGTCACCTAAAAATGTTCAAATGCTTAACCAAAGCACATCAACTTAGATCAGTGATAAAATATTTAAGAATTAACTAAACTAATCTTTCGAAATTAGAACAAACACGGTAACATAAATCCACACAAAACATTCTTTGAATAGTAAGATCTTAACTAGACCCGTTTACACTAAACTAATCACAAAAAGTTATCACAATCAACAACTTCTTAGTATAAATGATTCACTTAGCACTAATAACTGAATAAACACAAAATGGATACTCATATATCATCAAACTTATTTGTGACATACAAAGAATTCCCCTCATATAGAACAACTTAAGCAACACAAAATGGAAACCAACAAAAAAAAAATCAGCTAACCATTCCATAATATCACGTTCCAGCAATTAAAGAAAAGAACCAGTCAACAACCATGACGGTACTGACAACAAATGATAAAACAAACCCATTCATAGATATTCCTTTTAAAAGAAGGTATACTAGAACTGAAAAGAACATATGGCTTCCTAGTATATAACAAGCAGTGAATCTAATGTAATGACTATAAAAAACATACCAAAAATTGACCAGGTAAACATTCGTTGAACTCGAAAACAGCGTGACGTAACTCAGAAATGAGTAAGACCAAACGACCATAAACTTTGAATAACCAAAGCTTGCACTATGAAACTGGACAATCCTAGCTGAAATCAGACTAGGATGTCACATGAAAGCCTTCAAGATCAGTAAACAAAATAGTCAGCTATTCAACTTCATAACAAGATCAGTACACTGTTTCATAAAAAAAAAACATGGCTAGAGGAAGATAAAAGCAAAAACAAGCAACAGCCAAGAACAATTGCTGGAAAAGAGATTACAACACGAAAATACAAGGAAAAGCTAATGAATACATACCCAACTATAACTTTCAACAGTTAAAACAGAACAACTTAATCATATAAACTATTCATAGACAGAAATAAGTGTGTAACGTCCTCATTACACGGAAACAACAAAACGAAATAAGAAGGAAGAAGATGATACCTTTTCTGGAGAAGCGAACTGAGACTTTAACGAGCTGCCGAAGTCCTTCACCACCAAACAGAGCCTTCGACGAGCTTCTTTGCTCCGAGGAGAGAGTACTCCGATTTTTAAGAGATGCGAAAAATTGACTTGCTTAGGAAATTCTAAAGTATTTTCAGGGTGTCGAACGACCTCTCTTAACTAGAAATGAGAACAATGGAGGAAAAGGGGATATTTATAACCCAAAATTAGGGCAAAAATGGGGGGAAACGGATAGGAATTAGGGGAAAATGAGAATTTGAGGGATTGAAATTCGAATTTGAATTCCATAGATAAGGAATATGCCAATGAATTTGGCAATTCTTCAACCGACTCCAATGGGTTAAGAGCTTGAGCTATAGATTTACGACGAACATAGATCGACGGTTCAAGGTGAGACCATCTGGACGATTCCTCAAACGAAATCGTACGGGGAAGGGGACACATAGGTACTGGATTGAAGACCGGGTATTTGCATAATTGGGCCAATTTCTAGTCCAATAAGTGAACTAAATTGTTCTGAAAATGGAATAAATTGGTAGTGGAATTAATTTTAAAATTTGACCAATTCGATTTCAAGCTTGGCCAATTAAATGTAATCAAATCGAATTTGATTGACTAATTTGACTACAAAACGAATTAATACAAATTAATTGAAGAGCTTTCTAGAATTAATTGTCACGCCCCGAGCCTACACCCTAGACGTAAGTGGCACTCAGAACCATTACTGATCTCAAGCGAACCACCTGTTTTGGCTACTTACTCAGTGGAATACTTAAATCATAGTGGAAGAACTTTAAATAACAAACTAAGATTTCTAAACTGCTTGAATAACTGAACGAGAAGTATCTCAACAATAACAGAAACAGGGAAAAAATCTAAAGTACTTGTAACATAGTCTATGGAATCTCTACTAGAATAATCTGAAACAACTACTGGGTCAGGCCCACGGTAGCCACAACTGAAGAGAAAAGATTAGCAAAGAAAACATAAATAATGACCCCAAGCCTCCGGCTGAGAAGAGGCCTCATCGGTAATCTGGATGGGTGTCTGATCCACAATGAAGCGGCTGCTGAGTGACTCTAACACTTGCATCTACATCATAAAATGATCCAGATCCTAAAGACGTCAGTATGTGGAATGTATGGTATGTAAAATTCCAAAATGGAGCTCAAGGTAATGTTATATTTCTCAAAATACATAAAACATATCTCAGAATGAAGTAACAAAATAATAAGTACTCTGTATGCTGAAATAACATGTTAAAGCCTTATATGTAACACATATCTTACTTTAACTTGGGAGTTTCTCTAACCGACAACTACCACTATGAGCTTCGTGGTGATACAACATCTTGCCCACGCTGCCAAAGCCCAACTGTACTTTGTTGGGGTAGGGGATGAAAATCTAGGTGAGTAGATCCATCCCAAAACTGGGTCATCTCAGTGGCAAGTGAGGAGTTGTACCTTGGTACAATCATATCCTACACTGGCTACGTAATTTATGAGTTCAAGTTATTATTATTACTCCCATTCATATCGATGCTCAATACTACTCCCAAAACAACTTTTATAATGCTCATGACTTAAAGAGTAAAATTTCTCAAAAATGTTTCTTTAATCTTTTAGGACTTAGCTCAACTTTAGCTTTTTTAACTTTTCTGAACTCATCTCATTCTCTTTGATTGAATTTGTATCAACACAACATGTCTCAAGGTCTCAACTTATTCTCAGTTATCTTGTAAATAAAGAAACTTAAGTACTTCATAAACTTGACATCAAAACTATGAATATACAAGCTTTTCATGAAATATGTGTAAGATTCTCATGAATACAACAATAAATGCATTCTAGTTTCAGTAACTTTATGCTAAGATCAGTAAAAGACATGATTTTGTATCAAGAAGAGTACATAAACAAATATTTTGATGAAATTGACTAGTACTGGAGGAAATCTTGACCTCATAATGTAAACATGATCTTGAGTAGAATTTGGGGAGTTTAGATACTAAAATTAATAATAGGATGACTTTTGGAGGCCTTACATACCTGATAACTCAAGTTCTTGGAAGAATCTAAGAGATTCTTGAAAGCCCTAACTGGGTTCTTGATTCTACACTTGAGTTTTCTTGAAACTAGTCTAATGTTAATGAAGAAGTGAATGCGTTTTTATGAATTAATCGGGAAAAAATCGGCTAATTAAGGTTTAAGGAGGGTGGAAAAGGTCGGAACTATCCCTCCTTAAAAAAAGAAAAAGATTCTGCCTAATACAACATGTTCGCATCGCGCCAGGGGCGCGGAGATATGTATTTTGCCCTTTTTCACGAAATTCAACTTCTCGTCGAAAAACAACAAAAATACTTAAGTGTGGATTTGCGTCCTTGGCGCGTCGCACCTTGGACGCGGATCCTCACTGCCCGAAAATTAATTAGCAAAAAAATTATTTTGACTCGATTGTTCTAAAATCGCGTCGAGACCATTTTCTCACTCAAATTTTTGCACTCATTGCAAAATCGATCGCGGATTTACGAATGGAGCATGGGAAGACACATTAGAAGATGGTTCCTTTCTAGGGGTATTTTGGTAATTTCAGTGGGTGTCACATTAACGACCTGAAATAATTGAATTAACTGCAAAATAATAACTCTTAAAAGTGAAATTTCTTTACAAAATATTTTTTTGCATTTTCAAAAGCTAATTATATCAAATTGTTAAAATTAAAAGGTCGATGATTAATTTATACCGTGGAGGGTAAAAATTGGATGTCAAT
>JAOTQR010077001.1:0-12542 GCA_025774065.1 Solanum ossicruentum
TGATTTTGTACTTGATCAGGCGGCGAGACCGCATTAACTTATGTATGATGTGATTATTAGGCGGCAGGACCGCAGCGAAGGCCTTGTCGGCCCGCATTTATGTATATGTACAATGAGATATGTGTTTGTATTGTTGTCGGGGATGCTGCTGAGTTTTATTTGCAGGTGAGGTTATTTAGTAAAACAGAGGAAACTCTGCCGAAATTCCAGTAGGTTTCCAGGTCGGATAGATTGAGAAACTCAGGTTAGCATATGTCTAGGTGTCCCTATCGGGCACTGGTCACGACCCTAGGATGGGGTGTGATAGTATATGATAAAGTAAAGGGAATCTTAATAAATAGTGTGAGAGAATAGTCCTTGTCCTCGAAATGGAAGACTCACCAAAGGCTAACTTGAACTATCCATCTAGGCACAAGAAGAATCAATAGGAGCTCCGGTCCCTACATGGTGATATTATGTATGCAAGAGTATGCGTTAGTACATTTGAATATACTAATTATGTGGGATGCAATGCAACAATAGAGAGGCATCATAATCCAAAATGCATAATGATAGGCACTAGGCATAATATAGCAACATGACATGTATGATCAATGCATAAGTAAAACATGCTTAAGTAAATCATGCTCATATAGAATATCATATGTGAAGAGGAGACCAAGTTAGATTGTCAAGGTAGAAACCCCTTGGGGTTGGTGATGATAGCACCCATCACCCTAGTGTGTAAGGTACAAACCCCTCATCAAGGTTAGTGATGATCGCACCCATCACCCTAGCGGTTGACCATTCAACCCCTCTATTGGGTCCCGAAATTTGGACATGGTCTATCACAACACTTTATATAGTATTCATCATGTATATAAGCTCATTTTGTCATCATGTAGTCAATCATATCATATCTCATGCTTTAGACCTTCATTTCCTCAAGAAATCATAATTGGACATTTTGTCAAACACCTTGGGGGTGTATAATGGGAGTAAAAGAGTATGCAATTTAGAGATTCAATCATGCAGGAAAATCAGTAGTAAAACCTTTAATCAACACCTTGCAACACCCCCAAGACATCCATATCAAAATCCCTCATCAAATCCAATATTAGATCCAAGATTTGAAGCTCAAAACATGCTAAAACAATCATACTTTCTTGAACTAAAATCACTGTGCAGTAAATTTCTCAATATACAAGACTCACATGTAAAATCAATTTTAAGTCATGCAATATTAAGTAAAAGAGGATTTAGGCACAATGGGTGGAAGGACCAATGGTTCAACACCACATATCTTAGCTTTTATGAAGTTCTTAAAGAAGACTTTAATGGAGATTTGAAGCTTGGGTGAGATCCTTGAAGAAATCCTTGAGATTGGCCTTGAGTTTGGGACTTGAATTTAGGGTGAAATTTGAGTCTAAGTGTTTGAGAGGATATTGGGAAATATTAAGGATGATATGAGGGTGAAATAAGGCTTAGTATAGGTAAAAACACGTATGGGAACCCTTGGGCCCAAGACTTGAAAGTCTTGGATTGAAATAAAAAAAACAGGGCCAAAATAACACGGGTCCATGCTTACTGAAAATTTGCATTTTCTACATGAATTAGTTTTACAAAAATGGGCATAAATCCTTCATCCGAACTCGGAATGAGGTGAAACGAAGTGCGTTGGAAAGCTAAGTCAAAGGGATTTAAGTTGGTAGGTCGTAGGCTACTCAATTCTTTGTGTGCTAAGAGATATGTCCCTTCAAAGTTTACCCTCCTAAATAGCATTTATTGCAATTTTTGAATTTTGATACGGTTGCTCTAAAATTTGGGTTAGACCCATTTCCCACTCAATTTGACCCCCTAAACAAGAATATTAAGTCGAATTTTTGAAATTCCAAGCGAATTTTTAGATATATGAAAAACAAGATTTCGGGCACTTTTGAGGCACTTTTTCAGCCACTTTTTGCGGTCGTTTCAGCTAAGGTCACATGAACCTTCTAGTGTAAAGTTAAGTTATAAAACTTTCTTGGCGATTAAATTTTGATGTAAAATCTTATAAAAGTTAGGTGGACCAATGATTCTTAAGTTTTATATACATGCTATGAACAACTCCTAAGTATTTAAAGCATATTAGGTGTGATTTCGAGTAATAAAAGATCTTCACATCAAGTCAAGTCCAAAGAATTTCTTTCGACTAAGTTTTCAAATGAGTTGATAGACGGGTCAATTTCAAACGATCATATCTCCTAAAATAATTAGTTAGGTGGTTTATAATATATCAAACTAAAAATTTTTTAATTATCTTTCCAACACATTTAATTTCTCATTAATCAGAATTTGGATTAAAAAGTTATGATCATTTTACTAGAGATGTGCAGAGCTATCTAAAGGTCCGCGATAAGTTAGCATTGCGGAGTAGACACGGATTCTTAGGGACAAGTCAATGACATCTTTTTATTATTTTTTGAGGGTATTTAATCCTATAACCTTTAGAAGTTTATTTTAATGTCCCGAAACACATAGAAGTCAGTTTTTCATAAGTAAAACCCTCTCCTTTACTCCTAAGTGTAAACGCTTAAGAATCATCAAGTTAGGGTTAGCTTTCAAGAGTTATCATCAAGCTAAGTAATTCTCCATAAATTATAAGCTTATCAACCCAAATTTCTTCATTTATTCATGAATCTCTAAGAAAATCTTAAATCATAACCTAGGGTTTCAAGAAACGACTTCAAGAATTTCAAGAAAGAATATTCGAATATAGAACTAAAATTAATTAAATCCACCCTTAGCGAAAGATCAAAGGCAAGGTGACAAAGGTAAGAGGGAAAGTGTCGTACTCTCTCTTCTGTGGATACACTATCCCTTCCGGCTATGGTATGGGGAAGGGGATCGAATTTTTGGTGCAATCGCTCGGGAATTGAGAGACATAAATTTTACTAAAATAGTTTCATGGATTCTTCTTTTTCAAGAGTAGGGTTCTTCATCAAGAACTCTAAAGATTCTAAGTCAAAAATTCAAGAAATCAAAGAGAAGCCCTTCAAACAATATTTCTTTCAAGTTCTTCCACTATAAGGAAATTACAAAGAGAATTTTTTTACTTAAGAACAAGCATGAAGGATTCCAAGATCAAACATTTTCTTTAAGAAAGCTAGTATTAATCAAATTTTGATTGTAATATAACTTTCGTCCACACGCCCCACATCTAAATTTCCTTTTTAATGAGAAGAAAATCCAGTTTTCGAGTTTCAATCCATTTTTATTTTTTTTAACTTTTATAAATAAGAGGGTTGCTACTTTCAACAGTGAAAAGAAACAATCATAGAGAAATAGAGAGAAATAGTAATAGTCTTTGATTAAAGAAAAAGAGAGAAAAATAGACAGAACTTGCAGTGAAATTCAAGAACTTTTGAATTTATAAATAAAATATTTTTTTGGAATTATAATTTAATCTTTTCAATAGGAAGAAAATTGTCAGAAAAAAGAATCATTATTGATGATTTTATTATATGAGAGTAGTTGTTTAAAAAAGTTTCTTGCTCTCATAATGTAACTTCTCCATCTCTAAAATCTGAAGTTTTTTTTTTTAATGTATAAATATTATCCACATGTAACACAACTTGGGATTGCTTCAGTGGGGTATATATGTGTGTGTGTTACTTAGTGATTCAATGATGTTGATGAAATAAAATATGCATAACCAGGAATGAAGATAAAATCGAAAATCCTTTGTACTTTTGGTAAACAAACTCATAATTTAGATTTAATAATAAATGATTGTAGAGTCCTACTTATCTTCTGCAACTACTACTACTTATCTCATTTATAACTTAAATGTTGCAAAAGTAAAAATATACTTGGAATTTATCAGTAATAAGCTTTAAATTAAGATTCATTTCAATTAAATGAAATATATCAAGAATCAAAATAAACACTTTTATTTTTATATTAAAGATCATTTTAATCATTTCAAACTTGAAAACACTAAAACAATTTTTTCAAATTTCTTAATTTAATTAACCAATTAGGCAATACTATAACAAAAAAGATATTTAAGAAGTCTTAAGTATTTTTGTTGTTGCAAAAAGTATTTAACGGTGATTGAATTTGTCATTGTCACAACCCGATTCCTCATGCCATGATAGCACCTATCATCACTCACCAATAGAGAAGTCAAGCTATAACCCGGAACTGTAAGTAATGAGTGTAAGGGGGAAAACTCATGGAGTCTAACCATATATTAAAAATAAAGAAGAAAAGACAGGAATAACTGATAATATATACAAGGAACCCTCCCAGAACCTGGAATTCACCAGTACAAATTGATATACACTTAAAATAAGGAGTTTAAGTATCAAAAGTGAACCAAAATACACAACAGATCTAGCTAGTCTCAAAATATACACAAATGAAGGGCTAATAAGCTGAAGGATACAAGTTGATCCAAAAACATCAAATGCTCATCGATCCCGGTCTCCTGTGTGGGCTGTTGCAAGCTAGATCGATCAACACTTATGCTCGGACCTACATCACAAAAGTAGATACAGAGTGTAGTATAAGTAGTAGATGAAAAAGTACCCAATAGGCATCATAGCTCGACTGAGCAGACTGAGTAAAAGCAATATTAAAAGAGGAATCAACCCTAAACAGGAGTCCAATAACAACTGTTAATTGGGATAAGGTTGTTTTTGGAAAAAATCAATTTAAACTTAATTAATTTAAGAAAAATTATTTTTTTTGAAAATAGAGTCGCCACTTAATTTTTTAAAGAAATTAAGAAAACTTAATTTTTGAGATTTAACAGAAAAATCTTGAAAATTAGAGAAAATAGGTAAGAATTCAAATGTCCATTTTGATAAAATATTAATCACTCAAATGGATGCTAATATGCGCTAGTACGACAATTAAATTTAATTGATTAACTATCAGAAAAATAGTTCAAAACTAGTAAAGCTTTATATATATTGAGTAAAACTCTATTCAAGCATTTTAAATAATTCCTAAAGAATGTAAATTTAGTCAAAATTGCCTAACTTCGAAAGAAAAACATAGAAATAAAAAGGTAATTTAACATTTCTAAAATTCTAAATTCTACCAAAAATTGACTAAGAATAAAAACAAGAAATTTAAAGTTTTATTTCAAGAGAAACACTCGAAATAATTTAAGTGACCAAAATTCAAATTTTAAAAAAAGAAAAATACTTAAAATATTTGGAAACTTAAAGCTCAAAAAATATTTTTGAAAACAAGTAGCAATTTGAGTACTTTAAGGAATTTCCATAATTCTTTTTTCTTGGCCAAAAAATGACTAAACTAAAAAATGAAACCATTTAAAAAAAATCACTTGACACAAAATGATTTGACTTTGAGAACTTTTAATTAAATTAAACCAAATAAATAATAAAAGTGTTTGAGGTCAAATATCACATAAATACAAACAATCAATAACTATAAGACAAGTTTAAATACTAGGCTTGGCAGGCCCAAATTTTGACTCTGTGCTATTCTACTAAAATATTGTATTTTAGGTCTGTCTTAGCCCATTTCCACCCTGCCTTACTGTTGTAAATTATGAGCTTTTGGTTATTTTTCACTTGTATATCATCACGGTAGATATATTGTATCAGTGTATATACTCCATTTTTCCTTGTCTTCTACCTGTAAATTTACCAACTGATCTTCCTGGGCTGTTTCTATTGATGCTTTGGGCTTTTGACCCATTTTTATTCATGTATACAATCAGGTGTATATACATTATATATCAGTGTATATATATTTTATATCAGTATATATCACCTAATTTCCAATTCCATCCTTTGTAATCAGTGTCCTCAAACATGTAGGCTGTTCTCCTCTTTCAACCGAACGAGATGGGGTTGATTTGAAAAGAGAGTTGGGCCTCTGTGACCCGTCAAAAGATGCAAAGGCAGAGTTCGAAATGAACCCGGATCATTATCACATGCAACAAAATGGAAAAATAACTTAGTGGTCATTTAAATGGATAACATTCAATAGTATAGTAATATGCTCATTATGGAACAAATGAACTTTAACCAAAATTTAACTGTAACAACAATGTCAATGAGATTAAAGAGCGATTATTGCCGATAGTCTAAGCTCAATTTGGACAATAACTACAGCAAATACGAAATACAAGCAAGAAACCATTGCAAATTTTATAACGAAAGAATCAGTGACAACGTTTTTAAATTTAATGTATACAAGCTTCATTGCAAAGCATTGAAGCAAGAAAACCTACTGATACTTATCCTAGATAATAGTCAAGATTTTAACATGGACAAACTGAAAAAATATTTTAATCAGCTGGCTACAAGAAGAGGAAAAGAACAGATAAAATATGCAGTAAACAAAACATAGCATGGGGCATATTTCACCAAACACTTGTCCATCCGTCTATGAATTCTAGACTTAAAAAGCATAGTAAGAGTAACGAAATGAGCATAAGTAGTGATAAAAAAACTTGACAATTTAGAAACAAGGGCATGTAAAACAGTGATGCAAAGATGGGTCAAAATAAAGGGTTCTTCTAGATCAAATTTGAGATTTCAAAACTAATTACATTGTCAGAATTTTCATCCAGTCACGTTTTTCAAGAATATTGACCAAGGTCAACCATTGACTAATTTAGAAGGATAAAATGCAAAACTCATTACAACTCACACCAAAAGCCTCAATTCTCAAGTGGACCATACTTCTAGCCTTATTTGATCATTCCAAAGCTGATTGAACTGTCAGAATTCTATTCTGAAACTGTTTACCCATGTTTTGCATAAAAAATCGATTTATCAAGGTATAAGGCCTTCCAAAACATAGAAAATTGCATAAATCACTATTAAACGACCGGAAAACCGTGCTACCAGTAAGTTATAAATGATCTAGGGTCGCTATAGGAACGCTCTAACGGTGAAAAACGCGGTAAGAGTAAAATGACCCAAAGGATCATTGTAGTCATTGCATTCAAAATCTCTAGCTATATATAAAAATATTGGTTAGAAATACTCATATTTATTATTATTGTTAAATAACTGGTGCAAATTTTTTTATTTATTATAGTGAATCAAATTATTTCAAGTGGTGCACCCACTTTTTGAACTGGTTTAATGGACCCACTAACATATGACTCATGTGATTTAAAGTGAAGTTGCTGTTGGATTTATAGTTAGTGTGAATTGAAAAATGATAGTTGAAATATAAGAAAAATATGAGAGTAATCAAGTAAAGGGAAATGAAGAATCATTTCTCCCTCATCAAGAAAATAGAGGAAAAGTATTGTCCATATATTAGGAAACACTTTCTCTAACTCTTAAAGAGTCAATAAAGAGGACCCCCTTGTGTCTCCATCATCGTTTTCTAAAGCTTCAACTTCGGCAAATGATGTGATTGATTGATAAATTTTCATAAATTATTTATTAATTAAATTAATTTAGGAATTATTTAATAATTAAATTAATAAGCGAAGTTAGTTTAACTGTTTTTTAAATTTCACGTGTAATTATTCTTTCAGAACAGACATATTCATTCCCAAAAGACATCACACATGTTCTGAATAGATGAGACTGTTCTTCTTCTGTATATATTTTCTCTTCTTATGTATAAATTTTCTTACAAAATAAAGATTGAGTCTGTGTGAATTCATTGCTGGTTCTTTGAGTTTGTTGAAAATTATCAAAGTTTGAGGTACCACTACTTTGTAACTGTTAATTTATTTTGTCATAGGAGGAAGTAATCCACAAACCTCGGATACAGTGAAAGAATTAAATTCCCTAAGGACACATAGTGAATTCTATAGATTCTGTTTGTTGAAGTTATTTTCTTTTGATTCTATTTTTCTGTGTTGTTATTAAAAAAAAAGGGACAAATAAGCTTAAGGAATTTATTTATTTTTTTATTTGTATTTTCATCTTCTGATTTCTACTTTGGAGATTAAAGCCTTATGTGCTTCTACTCTGGCTAAGTTTGAAATTTAATTGAAGTTATAAAAACTTCATCATTCAAAATCATTATGTTGGTAACAAAATCTATATTGATTGTTCTATTCTACATACTAAGTTGTTTGTCTATTTATAATAGAAAAATGACTAATTCAAATGAAGTGAATGTTGGAACGACGGATGCCATAGTACCTTCTACTGCATCTTCAAGTTGTTCAAATGTTATCCCTATAATTCCATCAGCGGAAAAAACCTGCAAAATATTGGTGTTGATCAAAAGGTCGCAGCAGAAGATGTTTTATACTTGACTACCCTAAGTCTACAGAGATACATTAATTAGAATGTTCCTGTATTGGCTGAAGGAACTCCAGATGATTGAATGAGTCTTAGTGACTGAAGCTTGAAGGCACTTGAAATTTTCTATGTAGGAACTACATTCTGAGTCGCTTGTAATATGATCTGTATAGTGTGTATAGTAACATGAAGACTTCCAAGAAACTCCGGGATGCATTGGTAAAGAAGTATAAAACTGAAGATATAGGTATGAAAAAATTTATTGTGGCAAAGTTCCTGTACTATAATATGGTATACAGTAAAGCTATGCTATCCAAGTTCAAGAGTTGCAGGTTATAATTCATGATCTCCTTGCAGAAGGTATAATTTTAATTAATACCTGATTTGAACATATTAAATTTATTTTTAATACTCACATAATATTTATTGTAGGATTAATTGTGAATAATTCATTTCAAGTGACAGTCATCATTGAGAAGTTACCCCCATTTTGGAAGGATTTCAAGAACTATTTAAAGTATAAACCCAAGGAGATGACTGTTGAAGATCTCATTGTAGGCTTGAGAATTAAAGAGGACAACAAGGCGGCAGTAAATGGTCACTAAAAAATTCAACAATAGTAGGGGCAAAAATTATTAAAGAAGGACCAAATATCAAAAGAAAAAGAAGACATCTGGACCAAAAGACAATCAATCTAAAAGGAGGTTCAAGGGTAATTATCATAATTGTGGGAAGGTTGGACATAAAGCTATTGATTGCTACTCTTCAACGAAGCAAAAGAAAAAGAATCAAGAAAATATGGTTGAGAAGAATGAAGAAGTGGAGAACCTATGTGTCATATTGACTCAATGCAACTTAGTAGGAAGTCCCAAGGAGTGGTGGCTTGATTTTGGAGCCATTTCACATATTTGTGCAGCTAAAGAAGCTTTTGCAACATATGACCCTGCTGTACCTAATGAAACCATTTACAGGGAAAATTTTCCACAGCAAAAGTTAACGTTTATAACAAAGTATGATTAAAAATGACATCCGACAAGGTGCTAAACAGAGTACTTTGACATGTTTCAGAAATGAGGAAGAACTTAGTTTCTGCTTTTCTCTTGATCAAGAATGGATTTAAATATATTCTTGTTTCAAACAAAGTTGTAATTAACAAAAATGAGATGTATGTAGGAAAAAGCTACCTTACTGAGGGTCTTTTCAAAATGAATGTAATAGCTGTTGAAAGTAATAAAGTTTAATCTTTTTTTTACTTACTCGAGTCAAATAATCTATGGCATTCATGTTTAGGTTATGTAAATTATAAAACCTTGTCAAAAATGAGTAATTTGAATCTATTGCAAAAGTTTGAAAATGAACAATCAAAATATCAACTATGTGTGAAATCTAAGTATGTTAAGCATCCTTATAAGTCAGTTGAAAGAAATTCAAATCCCTTAGCTTGAACTTAATTCACATAGATATTTGTGATATGAAGTTAATATCATCTCGCGGTGAAAAAATATTTCATAATATTTATTGGATGACTGTACACGATATTGCCATATTTATTTACTTAGTAGCAATGATGAGGCAATTGAAGCATTCAAACTATAAAAAGTAAAGTTGAAACACAACTGAACAAAAAGATTAAAATAATAAGGAGTGATAGGGATGACAAATATGAATCTTCTTTTGAGAAAATATGTTTAAAATATTGCATCATTCATCAAACAACAATCCTTTACGCACCACAATCCAATGAAATTGCAGAAAAAAAGAATAGAACTCTTAAAAAGATGATGAATGCCATGTTAATTAATTCTGGTTCATTCCCTAACTTGTGGGGGATGCTATCCTTACAGCTAGTTGAATACTAAATCGAGTTCCCTATAGTAAAACACAATCTTTTCATATGAAACCTGAAAAGTGAGAAAGCCTAACCTTGAATACATGAAAGTGTGGGGGTATTTAGCTAAGGTCCATCCTAAACCTAAAAGGACAAAAACAATACCCAAGATGATTGATTGTATGTTCATAGGATATGATGTTATGAATAGTAAAGCATATCGATTTATGGTGCATAGATCAGAAAATTCTTATATTCATATTAATACGGTAATTGAGTCAGATAATGCTAAAATTTTTGAAATAATATGCTCGTATAAGAAATAATATGAATCATCTATGAAGGAACTAAATTACTTCGAGAAGAAACGAAGGAGAGTGATCATAATGAGGAAAATCCAAGGGTTAGCAAATGTCAAAGGACTTCTACTTCCTTTGGACAAGATTTTGTAACATTTTTGTTAGAAAATGAGTCTCGAATCTTCAAAAAAGTTATGACTTCTTCAGAAGTACAATATTGAAAAGAGACAGTCAATAGTGAGATTGAATCCATAATGAATAATCACACATGGGAATTGATTGATCTTCCTCCTGGAAATAAACTTCTAAGGTATAAATGGATTTTCAAAAGGAAAATAAAAGCTGATGGTACTATTGACAAATATAAAGCAAGGACTGTTATTAAAGGATTTAGACAACGTGAAGGTATTAATTACTTTGATACATACTCATTGATAACTAGAATTACATCAATTCGAACATTAATAGCATTAATTGCAGTGTACGATCTAAAAATTCATTACATCAATGTCAAAATAGCCTTCTTAAATGGGGATTTGGAGGAAGAAATATATATGGAACAACTAAAAAGGTTCATAGTTCCTGAAAATGAAAAGAAGGTGTGCAGACTTGTTAAGTCATTGTATGGACTAAAACAAGCACTCAAACAATGTCATGTAAAATTTGACTAGACAATCTTGTCAATGATTTCAAAATTAATGACTTTGACAAATGTGTTTACATTAAGAACACTACAAATAAAATTGTCATTACTTGCGTATATGTGGATGATATGTTGATAATGAGTAACAACATTGCTAACATAAATGCTACTAAGTGTGTGCTTGCAAGTAAGTTTGATATGAAAGACCTAGGAGTTACTGACTTGATATTAGGAATTAAGATTCACAAAACTCCTCAAAGTCTAGAATTGTCTCAATCTTATTATATTAGAATGGTACTAGAAAAATTCAAGTACTTAAACTACAAAAGTATAAAAATCTCAATTGATCTGAACCTTGATCTGGCTACAAATAAAGGTGAAAGTCAGTCTCAATTGGATTATACCAGAGCATTGAAAAGTTTGATCTACGTCATGAACTGTATGTGACCAGATATAGCTTGTTCTGTAAATTGAGTCAGTACATGAGTAATCCCAACCAAAATCAATGGATGGCAATGAAACAAGTTTTAGGGTAGTTGGAACACTCTCAAAACTTTGCTTTGCATTATGACAAGTATCCAATAGTTTTTGAAGGATATAATGATGCAAACTGGATTACTGGGTCAACTGAAACTAAGTCCACAAGTAAATATGACTTTACTATTGATGAAGGAGCAATATCATGGACATCATCCAAATAAACATGTATAGTTAGATCTGTAATGAAGGTTGAGCTCATATCCCCAGACAAGGCTGGTGAAAAAGCTAAATGGCTCCAGAATTTTTTAGAAGATATTTCATTTTGGTCCAAACCAATGGCTCCTATATGCATACATTGTGATAGTCAAGCGGTAATAGGAAGACCTGAGAGCGTTATGTATAATGGTAAGACTAGTCACACACGTCGAAGACACAATATTGTTAGACAACTACTCTCTAGTGGAATTATCAAATTGACAATGGAAAGTCAAAGATAATATGTCAGATCCATTTACAAATGGCCTAACTAGAGAAGGAGTTAAGAGATCATCAAAAAGAATGGAACTATGGCCAAGGATAAATTATCATGGCGGTAACTCTACCCAGAAGACTGTATATCCCAAGATTTAGGTTCGAAGAGATCAAGAAAAGTCATTAATGATGGTTCAACATTGTAAAAACTATGATTAGGTCCATTCTCATGATGAGACAATGTTCAGTAATAAAAATAAGATAATATGACCTTTTAATGGTGTTAGACCCCGTAATTAACTTAATGAAGGTCAATTATTAATTCAGAAAACAAATTGTTGGGATTGTTGTATATTGGAAATTCAATTAACTTAAGGTGCGGGAGTATGGAATCAAGTGAATTTGGCGATAAAAATTAAATTGAAGTCGGAAGTCCTTAATTGGATTTAAAATAGAGAAGTTTGGGACCTAATTGGTCAATGAACAAACTAGAGGCCCTTATGTTGCAATTTTAAAAAGATTGATTTCTATATATACCCCCTCTCTTATTTCATTTCTTCATCTTGACACTTAGAAGAATTGAGAGAGTGAAAGAAGAGGAG
>JAOTQR010077003.1:0-12540 GCA_025774065.1 Solanum ossicruentum
CAATAGACACATCTTGGCAGCCCAATTACATAACAAAACAACACACGGGCAGCAAGTGGGTGTTTATAAACCCAAGCATATTCTTTTAACCTTTTCTCCCCTAATCGTATTTTCCTAATACATATTCTCATGTACACATCATGTGCAAATTGTTTTATTGCTAGAACAATCTTACAACAGCCCACAAAGCACAACGCATAACAAATCTACACAACCTAAAAACGGATAGCATAATGTTACCTCCCTTCGCTACATTTCGATGCCGACAACTCCAAACCTATTCCAAATCTAACCAAACTGTTCCAACAACATTTACACATAAAAACAGCCTTGAACCAATCCTGAAACAGTAACAAATCAGTCATTAAGGACGTGAGGCAATAGCCTTACATCCATCAGCCCATAAGTTCCAATCAACATGACACTTAAGATAACACAATAAAACACGTTTGCTAAATGAAACCAAAATCAGGGCAGCAACCTTAGGGTAATATTTATAAATCAAACCTTGTTAAGGACATAAATTTCTCTTCATAATATAGGTCACAAACCATAGAGAAATCACTAAAACAAAAGGTGAGTGAGCAAGAACATTCTTAATACATGCTGTCTCAAATTTCCAGCACGACGTACTAGCATATACTTGTTTTTCATAAGAAAATCATACGAAACACATGTGTAAACTTACTTACCACTTGATTCAAGGTGTAGGGATTATCTAAGAACCCTAGAAGTCCCTTTTATTTACTTTACAAAGTTAAGAAAAGTTGAGAGGAAATAGAGAGAGAGCAATCTGATTCTGTGTGTTAAAGTTAAGAAATGAATTATGGGGCTGCTTTTGAGCGCTTTATAAAATGGCCTTTGGCCGACCTTCCCTTGACCTTTTGACCACCTTATACCACTCATTATCAAGTTGGTTATCTAGCAGCTTGACCCTCACACTTCGGAATAAACGGGTCTCCAAATTGATGGGCTTGGGCTACCCATTTTCCAATTTTCTCTTCACTTAGTTTTGGGTCCAATTAGCCAAGTGGGTTGTGATGTATTTGGGCCCTTTTTAATATTCTCCTTTGGCTGATCATATAGCCCATTTATAATGCTAAAAAATAGGCTAAATTTACACCCTTAACACGTACTTTAGTCAAAATCAAACTTGGAAAAATTCAACGTCGAGCCTCTTCTTCATTTAGCTAGCAAATTTAAGCTAAGCAAGTAGGTGACTCACCTGCTAGCTTATTAATTCCTACAAACACCTCAATTCTCTCACTTCATTTAAGGCCGTAATCTCCTTAATTCGACACAAAGCATGTATACACTTGACCCTCTTAAGCGTTAGACACACTATAGCCCATTAATACGAGATTCAAGCACTTTTAAAAATTAGCTCTAATTTGACCAAACCATGTCATGTTTCATTTGCATTGTACTAGTACTATAAGGTTTAGGGTGTTACAACATGTTCCTACTTCCCATGAAGAGCCTACTAAGAGCATCGGCTACCACATTTGCCTTGTCGAGGTGATATAGAACACTCATGTCGTAATCCTTTAGGAGTTCCAACCATCTCCTTTGCCTCAAGTTAAGGTCCCTTTGAGTGAACACATATTGTAATCTCTTGTGATCGGTGAATACATCAACATGCACCCCATACAAATAGTGTCTCCAAATTTTGAAAGAAAAGACCACCCCCGCTAACTCAAGGTCATGAGTTGGGTAATTATGCTTATGCACCTTCAATTGCCTTGATGCATAAGCTATCACCTTTCCATGTTGCATAAGCACACAACCCAACCCAATTCGAATGGCATCACAATATACCACAAACCCATCCATGCCATTTGGTAGAGTCAAAATCAGAGCCGATGTAAGTCGGTCCTTCAAAGTTTAGAAACCCCTCTCATACGCATTCGACCACACAAACTTAGCCTTCTTTTGAGTCCCCCCTCAATGAACCTTCTATAATAATCCGCCAACCCATGAAAGTTTCGAATGTCCGAAGGGGTCAATGGTCTAGGCCAAATTATTTATAGCCTCAGTCTTCCTCGGATCCACCTTTATGCTATCACAGGACACCACATGTCCCAGAAAAGCAACTTCACCCAACCAAAACTCATATTTGCTAAATTTTGCATACAACTTCTTCTGCCTTAAGGTTTGCAAAACCAACCTCAAATGGTCCATATGCTCTTGCTCACTCCGGGAATAGATGAGAATATCATCAATGAAGACAACCACAAAACTGTCAAGGAATGGCTTGAACACCCAATTCATAAGATCCATAAACATGGAAGGGGCATTAATTAGGCCAAACGACATCACCATAAACTCAAGGTGTCCATACCTTGTCCGAAAGGTAGTCTTGGGGATGTCACACTTGGTAACCTTTAACCGATGATACCTGAAGCAGAGATCAAACTTCGAAAAGTAAGTAGTCCCTTGACGTTGGTCAAACAAGTCATCGATTCTAGGAAATGGATACTTATTCTTACTATTCACCTTATTAATTTCCTATAATCGATACACATTCGAAGAGACCTATCTTTCTTCCTTACAAATAACACCGAAGCACCCCATGGGGATATACTTGACTTGATAAAACCCTTTTCTAGCAAATCTTCCAACTGATCCTTCAACTCCTTCAACTCCTTCAACTCAGCTAGTGCCATATGATAGGGAGGAGTAGAGATAGGTTGAGTATCTGGAAATATATCTACACCAAAGTCTATTTCCTTTCGAGAGGGATACCGGGCAAGTCTTCTAGGAACAGGTCCGGAAACTCATTCACCACTAGAATCGAATCAAGAATAGGTAGTTTGAAATCCATATCCTTAACGCTCACAATGTGACATATACATCCCTTGGAGATCATTTTTCGTGCTTTGAGGTAGGAAATAAACCGACCCTTAATAGCGGAGTCACTACCCTTCCATTCACGAATGGGCTCCGAGAGGTTGGACATTGACCTTCCGGGTTCTACAATCTATAGAGGCATATGATGCATACAACTAGTACGTCCTATGAATTACATCAAAATCATACATTTCACATTCCATAAGATCACACGGGAAAACCTTATGCAATATTGGAACAGGACAACCACGATAGATCCTATGTATAACAATAGATTCACCCACGGGAGTATAAACCGAGTAAGGATCCCTCAAATTTCTGGACTCAAACCAAATTTAACAACCAATAGGGGAGTCACAAAATACAAGTTTGTACCCAGATCAAGCAAAGAATAAGCATCAAAATCAAAGACTTTTAACGTACCAGTCATGACATCCTGAGACTCCTCAATCTCCTGACGTGCATGAAGAGTATAGAACCTATTGTTCCTTTGAGCAATACCTTGAGGAACTGTTGGCTGGCCTTGTCCACGTCAGGCCACATGTACTTGACCCTTCTGAGGATTCTTGGGGCAATCAGTGACCTTGTGACTCTTGTCACCACACCCAAAGCAAGCACCTAAATTCCTCCAACATTCACCCCTATGGGGCTTGCCACACTTATCACATGGAGGATATCCCGGACCACTACTAACCGGTGCCCTAGGAAGAGGCACCTTAATAGTAGCAACTCAAGCACATGAACCTTGTCCTTATTTGAAGCAACCAAAACCACCACTTCGAGAACCGGAGAACCCACCATCAAAATGGGCCCTCTTAGGATCATAACTCTCCTTCCCTTGTGTTTTTCCCCTTTAATTCGTTCAGCATAAATCATAAGTATAGAGATGCCCATATCTCGATTAAGCATAGGCATACAACATTCTTGTGCAAGATGGTTAGAGATACTAGAAACGAACTTGTGTATTCTTACACGAGAATCAACCACAAGCATCAGAGCATACTTGGAGAGCTTAGTGAACTTGAGGGCATAATCGCTCACACTCATATTACCTTACCTAAGGTTGATAAACTCGGTCGTCCTGGCTTCCCTAAGCTTAAGTGGGAAGAAACAATCCAGAAAACCAAGCTTGAACTCTTCCCAATTAACAGTATCACCATAAACGCTCTTCATAGACCACTGAGTGTACCACACCTGTGCTACATCTTTCAATTGATAAACAACTAGTTTAGCCTTCTCCTCAGAAGTGACACCCATGACATTCAATTCCTTGGAGAGCTCATCAATGAATTCTTGAGCATCCTCGTCAATCTTAGACACAAAGAACTTTGGAGGATTCATCCGAGTGAAATCCCTCACTCTAGCAGCCAGAGTGGAATCCCGAGGAAGATTGGCCTGCCAAGTCAGAGTAGTCACCACGTGGGCAAGCATGGCAAAGGCTATACAGAATTCACCATTAGACATAGGCTCATCCATAGGCCCTTGAAGTGCTTGACCCTTATTATTCAGGGCTGGTTTGGTAGCTCTACCATGAGGTATCTTCTAAAATAGAGTAGCGATACCATCAAAGTCAAGAGCTAAACTAACTATTCATAGCACAACATAAGGCATGAAGAAGTAAGACAATTCCTAGAACGTCGTCATAGCCTCCCACTTATAGGCATGGTGCACGTCACGCCTATCAATAGGACTTTACTTGACGTGACATGTTGGACTCCGAGGATCATTTACAAACCTAGGTGTAACGACCCCAAAAAGTGCCCCAAAACATGCCTCGGTATGCCTTAAATTTTAATTTTCTTATATCTTAAAATTCGTTTGTGATTTCAAAACTTGACTTTGGATTTTTGTTCAAGGGGTCCAAATTAAGGGGGAGAAGGGTCTAAACCCGATTTAAGAGCAAAGATTTAGCAATTACAAAATTTCAAAAAAATAATTTCCAGAGGGGTTTCGCTTTCCCTTGCGCGCGCCCCTATGTATTTTTGAACTATATTTTTCAGCTTCGGTCCAAGACTTTAAGTCTTGGGCCTAAAAGCTCCCGTATGTGCTTTTACCCATACTTAGTCATATTTCACCCTTATATCATCCTAAACATTTCCCAATACTAACTTAAACACTTAGTCATATTTTCACTCACCAAACTTAAGTCCTAAACCCTCATTCCAAGCTAAGGTTCTCATTCAAGGTTCTTCTTCAAACTTCAAGTCTCAATCTCCAATCTTCACCAGGTTCATCCTAAGCTAAGGTATGTGGTTTGAACCATTAGGTCCTTTCACCCATGGTGCCTAAGCCTCTTTTTTACTAATATTGCATGATTTAAAGATAATTTTACATATGGGTCTTGTATATTGAGAAATTTACTGCACAGTGATTTTAGTTCATGAAAGTATGGTTGTTTTAGCATGTTTTGACCTTTAAATCTTGGATCTTGTGTTGGATTTGATGAGGGATTTTGATGTTCATGTCTTGGGGGTATCACAAGGTTTTGATTGATGGTTTTACTAAAAATTTGCTTGCATGATTTAATCTCCAAATTGCATGGTCTTTTACCCCCACTACACACCCCCAAGGTCTTTGATAAAATATCCGGTTATGGTTTCTTGAGGAAATGAAGGTCCAAAGCATGAGATATGATATGAATAATATTGTGATGATGAAATGAACTTCTGTATATGATTATTACTATATGAAGTGTTGCACAGAGCATATGATAAATCCTATATAAAGTGTAGAATCGACCATGCCAAATCCGGGGGGTTTGAGCACCCGGATAACCTAGTAAAGGGTTTGTACTTCTCCACCTGGTGATGGAGCGGCATCATCACTAACCTAGATGGGGGTTTGTACTCGTCAACCTAGTGAAGGTTTTGTACTTCTCCACCATGGCGATGGGGCAGCATTTTCACCAACGTAGATGAGGGTTAGTACTCATCCACCTAAGTGATGGGGTGGCAACATCACTAACCTTCCAAGGAGTTCGTACTTTAGAAATTTAGTTTGGTCTCTTCTACAGATATGATATTCTATATGAGCATGGGTTACTTAAACATGTTTTACTTATGCATTGTTCATACATGTCATGTTGCTATATCATGCTTATTGTCTATTGCTATGCATGTTGATTATGAAACTTATCTCTTGTTGCATGGCATCCCACATACGTAATACATTCAAACATACTAACACATACTCTTGTGTACATGATATCACCATGTAGGGAGCGATGCTCAAGTTGATCATCCTCCCCCTCCATATGGCTAGTCGGTACTATTCCAAGCTTGTTGGTGAGTCCTCCATTTCGAGGACCTTAGTGTATCATTGCTATTATCTATGTATTGAGACACTTTCTTATGTTTTATTTTGACTATGAAGGTGAGCCAGTTACTTTGTCTTGGCCCCCGCTATATCTATGTATATAGAGGTGTTGTTGGACAAGTTGTGTAATTATGATATGAGCTATGACTCCTTGTCTTGATGTTGATGTTTTGACAAGCTATTCCTTAGCCCCTTTGCTCCATATACTTGTTTCATGTCGTTTACATGCTTCCACAATAATGTGTAAAATATATTGAGAGGCTTGATTGGGGTTCCTTCGAATTCCCCATTCGCCGTATTATACGCCCTAGGCTTGGGTCGTGACACTAGGGTTCTTATACCATCATTGTCACGACTCAGACCTAGGGCCTAGATGGGAACCTGAGAGTTCCCAAACAAGCCTCAAAGTATCAAATCTCATATCATCGGTTCGAAAGCGTATACAAGTAAACACAGTTCTACCGGGTGGGAAAATAGGATTCACTCTATGGAGGCAATTCGGGACTTAGGATATTTCCATCACAATATATAATCAAGCTATAAATCACATAACCAACTCACATAATGATAGCCAAAGATAGCCTATCCATAACATAAACTTTAAACATAATACATAGCATAAAGTGTAAGGAGGTTTACATGGTCTCCAATAATGCCTCTACATAGATAGGTCAGGGGACAACACATTTCCCAGGCTCACCCATAATTATATAAAGAAACAAAAGTATCATAGGTAGAAAGATGATGGATTGTCCTTGGAAGATAGGACTCACCACTACAAGTAAACTTGGAATCCAAGCTAAATGTCAAATGGTGTATGATCAAAGTCCTCAATCCCTACATGGTGAAATCATATAGGCAAGAGTATGCATCAGTATGTTTGACTGTACCAAGTATGTGGGATGCAATGCATGAACTTACCAAAACCTACATATCAATGTTAGATGACAAAGGGCTCTTATTATAGAAAAAGATATATAACAAGGAATGTAGTATAACAAGTTGTCATGAAACCAATGATGCATGAAGTACAAATGATGCTCATATGTATAGTGGGGATGTGACCTCAACCAACATAAGTAAGACCAAGCGAGCTATTACTTGAAATCCCGATGAAATCCCCTCATCGATAAAGAGGTGGTCTACTTGCCAAAGGTAAACCATACTTCACCTTATGGGAAAACCCATTTCATAACCTTCCTTACGGGCAACCCCATTATGGATAGGATTTTCACATATATCATATCATTTCATTTCTTCTCCTTACGTGCAACCCCATTTTGGAGGCATCTTTCCTTACGAGCAAGCCCATTTCGAAAAGGACCCTATGCTAGGAACATAGTTCAAGGAAAGAGAGTACAACCCTCATTCAATCGCTGCTAAGTCGTCATCCCACAAGAATACTTGTAATACACGTAGTTATACATGCTTTCAAGAGATACAAGTCTTGCCAAATCATTTCAATTCACAATTAGGTTTAAAAGCCAAACATCATTCATAATAGTTTATACTTAGGCTCAAATGCCAAAATCATACTTTTATAGTAATAATACTCATGCATAGGAATAACCCATTAATATACAAAATGGTGCAAGCACCCAAAATACTCAAAGAGCCATAATCAATAGACATATATATGATCACATTATTATCATAACCAATATCTTATCAAAATCATATCATAGAACATAATTGGGCTTAACCCATAACATAATTTCCATAAATTTATGCTCATGAAGTGCATATGCTATGAAAAATATGAGCATGACATAGATAATTGAAATTCAATCTAAAATCAATAATATAATATTGAATTTAAGTGAAAATATAGTTAAAGCCACATTTAAGATCAGAATATAGTCACCCATGCTTAGATTCAAACATTTAAAGGACCGTGCATATTCAATATTTATAATAATAATATCTTTAATATTTCAAAGCTTAATTCATCTTTAAATCCAAAGATGAATATAACCCATTGATTGTTGGAATTTAAGGAATCAAAATATTTTAAAATCCCAAATTTAAGTAATCAAAGTTTATGTAGATTTCTTGAAAATAGATTGGGTCTCCTTGAATGGAAATAACCAATGATCAAAACCCACGTATCTTCACCAAAATGAAGAAAACCACAAAGAATTTGAAGAAAAGTTGAGTTCCTTTGCTTCTATTTTGAATCATCACAAGAGTTCCTTTTGAGAGAGTTCAAATTATGAAGAATGAGTTTTGAATGTTTGAAATAGATTTTAGATCTTTAGATGACCATAGGATGACATAGGAATCCCCGAAAGACTAATAGAAATAATCGGATTTACGAAAATACCATTAATGAATCGGAGGAAAAATTTATCGAAAGTCACTTCACTTGAGGCCAAATGGCCCTTGTGGCACTCGACAATTTGTGTGAAGTGCCCATGAAGCAACACTTAGACTAATTTTTGGAAATTTCGATCTTGAACCAACACTTAGTATTTTTCGCACGAGGCTCACCATATGGATACCTTCACGAGCCGTGTGAAGCCTCACGGTTCGTGTGGTGCTCCCATCTCCCCAAACTTAGGAAATTTTCGTGGAAAGTTACGCGATAGTGATTCCATACTTAGAATATTTTCACTTTGGAAGCTTCACAGAAGGCCTCATGGCCCGTCCCATGCCCCACGACCCATGTGACTGGGCGTGGTACCCTACTTAGCCCCAATGGTGGGGTTTCAAGATTAAGACACTTCATGGCTCCTCTACATAATCCGTAAAGTGTCACATAGCTCATATGGGGTGTCAGTGAGGTGTTCCTTGGCTTGTACCAACACACCAAGGGCCAACTTTCAAAATTGAGGCCAAGTGTGGTCTCACCGGAGGCCACACGACTAGTGTGACCTCACACTGGCCTTGCGGTGTCTCTTGAGACAACACTTGGTCCACATTTTGTCCAAAATGAGTTTTCTCAAGGTGAAACAACATTATACGATATCCAGGTCATTACAGCTATATGTTAATGATTCATTGTGTGTATCAAACAAAGATGATACACTATAGAACGATTCATGTTAATTTTCATCAGGTGTTTTTGACTCGAAGTTTCTACGAATAAGACACGTTGCACTAATTTAGAGATATGGTTGGGAAAAATTCAATTAAAGGATATGTCAGTGAAAATGACAACCCAAAAAAATCAAAGGACCAATCCAAAGAAGCACCTCCAGTAGATGACTTAGTTAAAATTGATTAGATAGTTTCCAATAGTTCCAGTCATGAATCTGATGTGATTTTTGTTTAGAACTCATATGACTTATTTGTACTTATTTTTAAAAAAAGTTAATGTAATTTTCCTATCTTTGCATAAATCAAGTGTGTCAACAGTTAAAGTCTGGTCAGTTTCATCTATCAGGTGGAATGATACATTATGATTATTTAGCATTAATATCAACAGTTACTCATTTTGACTATTTCAAGGGTACTAAGAAGAACTGAGGAAAGGAGCTGCTGAAGAATTTTTGTATTACAGTGTATCTATAAACATGATACATCAACTATAATTGCATTGATTCACACACATTAAATTAGATACATCACTAATAAATGAATCATGTCATATACTTTAGTATAGAAATTTTATTCTTTGAACCAGGTCTGTGTTATTTCATGTAACGTATCTTATTACATGATTCATGATTATGCACCAATTATACTTATTTGGATAATTGAATAATATATATATATATATATATATATATGTTAAAGCATTTTCTTACAATGAATCATCCTGAAAGATTCATGGTTAAAGTATGAATAACTGATGCAATGCATCAGCCATGTGTTAAACTATTTTATTATGATAAATTATATTGTATGATCCATTGTTATACATGTGACACCCCGTAACTCCATGCGCTTATGTACCCATGTTTCAAGCTTTACTTGTTTAGATGGAGAGTGCATTAGGGTCCTGAGAGACTCCTAGTACTTAGACGAGTTCAAAACTTCCCTATGAATTTAGTTTTGGGTGTTGGTCCATGCAAAGGTTATATTTAAATAGAATAAATTATATCACACTTGGAAATAGGTGGGCCACGATATGTCAAATGAAACCCCTATGAGTTAGCTTTCTAATGCACTTGGTTTCACCTCATTTAGAGTTCAGAGTCAAAAGTTATGGCTATTTTACTGAAGACTGCCAGTGCAGAGTTGCACTACGAGCCCACTGTATGAGTCATAGGTCAGTGTACGACTTGTAGGTCACGCCCGTAGCAATTTCCAGAGACTCTAAAATTGAGCCTATGGGTCATGGGAAGGGTCCTACGAGTAATAGTGCCACCTACAGGTCGTAACGGGGCCCGTAACAACCATTAGACAACTTTTTAGGAAGGGTTATTTTGGTCCTTTCATATCCTTTCTAAGCTCTGGAGTGGCATTTTTATGCTCATTCAAGGTCCTAAACCCTTAAGTTCTTCATTGTATTGATACAATACTCTCTCAAACCTCTATACTAATTTTTCGGTCCAAAATCAAGTGTCCAAATCTCTTCCTAATCTTAAGGAATTCATCCAAGCTTCAAGTTCTCACCTCCATCTTCACTAAGAAATTCTCCAAAGCTAAGGTATGTGGGTTTCAACCATTGGGTCCTTTTACCCATGGTGCTCTAATCTCCCTTTTACTTAATTTAAATGATTTAAAGTTGATTTTACAAATGGGTTTACTAGTATGAACATGTCTATGAATTATGTTAAAGCTATGTAAAGTTGTGACTATTTTGCTATGTTTTAAGCTATAAAGCTTGGATCTATTGTAAGATTTGATGAGGGGTTTTGATGTATATTGCTTAGGGGTGTTTCAAGGTATTGATTGATGATTTTAGAATGGATTTTCTTGGGTGATTTCATCTTTATATTTCATGGTTTTATACTACCATTTCACACCCGCCAAGTATTTGATAAAATGTCCGGTTAGGATTTCTTGAGGAATTCAAGGTCCAAAGCATGAGATATGATATGATTGATGTTATGATGATGTAAAGAGATTATATACATGATATATTCTATATAAAGTGTTGTATTAGACCATTCCCAATCCAGGGGGACTAAGAGATTGGATAACCTTGTCAGGGGGAAGGGGGTTAGAACCTTGATAACCAATCAAGGGGTTAGTACCTTGATAGCAGAGGTAGGGGTTTGTACTCATCAACTATGTGAGGGGTTTGTAGTTTACCACCAGGGTGATAAGGTGAGATTATCATCAACCATGTGAGGAGTTTGTACCACACCACTAGGGTGATGGGGTGATATCATCACCAACTTACCAAGGGGTTTGTACTTTAAAAATCTAGCTTGGTCTCTTCTACATATATGATATCCTACATGAGCATGAGTCACTTAAGCATGTTTTACTTATGCATTGATCATACATGTCATGTTGTTATATTATGCCTATTGCCTATTGTTATGCATTTAGATTATGATGCCTATCTCTTGTTGCATTACATCCTACATACCTAGTACATTCAAACGTACTAATGCATACTCTTTCCTACATGATATCACTATGTGGGAATTGGTACCTAAGTTGATCATCATCCTCCACGTGGCTAGATCGGTACTACTCAAGCTTGTGGTGAGTCCTCCATTTCGGGGACCTTAGTCTATGTTGCTGTTATTATGTGTTGAGAAATTTTCTTATTTTCTATCTTAACTACGAGGGTGAGCCCAGTTACTTTGTCTTGGCCCCCGCTCTTATCTATGTATTAGAGGTATTTGTTGGACATGCTACGTATCTATGATATAAGCTTTGACTCTTGTCTCTAGATTATGATGCTATGCAAGCTTTTCCCTTAGCCGCTTTGCCCTTATTCTTACTCTTTATGTTTTTTATATGCTTCCGCGACCAATGATGTGCAATGATAAGTTAAGAGGCTTGTTTGGGGTTCCCTCGGATACCCCCATTCGCCATGTCACATCTAGACCCTAGGCATGGGTCGTGACAAACTTAGTATTAGATTACTAGGTTGATAGATCCTCAATGTTCAACACACCACATCGATTAGAGTCTTATTCATGGTTGTGTCGTGCACCATAACTATGAGTAGGGGGCTGTGAGATGTTGTAAGAAATATTTCACCTCTTCCTGATCTATAAGTATGATAAAGTTAGATTCCCTAGGGCTTATGCTAACCCTTAACTGTTACATTTCAGGATATGTCTCAAGCTACTCAAGATGGCGATATGTCGAATGTGAAGGTTCATTGTCACACTCCATTTTTCTAAAGCTAAGATCGAGTCATCCTTCATATGATATAGAATTTTAATTCAGGATTCTTAATTGAGCATAGATGTTAAAGTCAATTTCTTAGTATGGGAATAGAATTGGAGTTGATATGAGGTCGTA
>JAOTQR010077004.1:0-12538 GCA_025774065.1 Solanum ossicruentum
AGATTGAAATAGGTAGACATGTGTTTCCAATCAACATTTCATAAAACTCAAACATGATTTGTAATCATAATTAATAATAAGTAATATCCATTAGACAACTTAGGAACACAAATTTTCATAAAAAGGAAGGTTGGGCATTATGGGTGAAAGGACTTAATGGTTTAAACCCACATACCTTGAATTTGGGTATTTCCTTGATGTAGATTTGAATGAGAACTTGAAGCTTAAATGAAGTTCTTGACATTCAGAATTAAGTTTGGACACTTGAATTTGGATGAAATATTTGTTCAAGTGTTAGAGAAGGTTTTGAGAGTATCTTGAGTGAGATAGAGTAGAAAATTAGCTAAGTATCGATGTTTTTATGCATAGTTGGGCATGTTGCTATGAACCCAAGGCCTTTTGACTGAAATAAAAAAGGAAGTGGTAATACTTCTCTGCAATAGGTGCGTATCGTGGAGCCATTGTGAAAAACAAAATACACTGATTCGTGCCCAATCTGTGTCGCGGTCTAGTTGCGGATGAACACTGGATAAGAAAAATTTGTGAAAGTTAAATTTCTCTATGGGTCCTCTATAATCGGGGTTATACCCATTTCCCACTAAATTTTGTCCCTTGATCACGAGTATGAAGTTGGACTTTTGATATCACGCAAAAAGTCTGAGATATATGAAAATTATGATTATAGGAATTTCCAAGGCAAAATTTCGAGCAATTTTGGGGTGTTTCAGTATGGGTGGCCTATATATAAGACATCCCTTTCATGAACAACCATATAAAAATTACTCTGGGAGCCCATTTTTGATGATTCAAAGGTCCATGTGACTCAGGTTTTTACAAGGAACATTGTGGTGAAGTAGGAATGGGGTTTCAAGGTGTATTATGACATAAATTCACTATTTTAACTGAATACTTTCTCGAAAATAGTAAAAATTTGTGATTGATATCATAGCCTTTTTTTGACAAAATTAAGTGAAACTTGAGTCTAAACAGTTCTACATCCAAGGAGAACGCTGTGATATCCTTGGCGTTAGCTGATTTTGTCCATTTTTTGGGAATTTTGAAGGAGAAAGTTTTGAAAGGAATGTTTTTTCAACAAAGTTTTTAACTTCGTTCTTGGGCTTTTTCTTGGTCTTCTAGGGACAATTTTGGGCTAAGTATTTAGTTATAGATTAGGTGATCATTGGGAACATTTTAAAGGTTTTGTTCACAATTTTTGATGTGGGGCCTATTTTTCCCATTTTGGGCACATATGGCCTAATTCCTCTTATTTCTCAAGTTAATACAACCAAACTGACCACGTTAATGCTATATGTTATATTCTAATAATTGAGCAACATCTAGAGACTGCCAGGAAAGGAAAAGCGTAGTAGGAGTAATTTGGAGTTCGAGGCGTCGACAACCTGGTAAGCTAGACTTCCCCTAAACCTTAGATTGGGTTAAATGATGAGCTTGCTAAACTGAGATGTATTTGAGATGCTAGTTGAGTCTGGTATGTGTAGTATATGCTGTTATGAGATATTACTCTGTGTCGTTGGCTATAAATATAAAAAATTTAATACATTCCAATAATAATGACTACAGAGAGGCCTTATAAATTTCGTTTATAGGATGGTACAAATAGATAGGGTATTATAACCTATGTTGTTGCCTATGAGAGCACTCTGTTATTTTTGTTGAGATATGACGACTATGAGGCTACTTGTTGAATACTTGCCATGCTGTGACTTGTTTTTGACAAGTGTCATGACCCAAGCCTAGGGCCTAGACATGACACGGTGAATGGGGAACCCGAAGGGACCCAAATAAGACTCTTAGCATATCATTACACATCCTTGAGGTAAAAATACATTTTTTTGCTGCTGGATTGTGAAGTTTTGATTTATTTTAGAGGTATGGTAACTTAAGCATTCGGGGTCCATTTTTATTAATATTGGGGTCTAAATTATGTGAAATTTTGCAAGAAACATTGTGGGGTGGTGGTGTCAAGTTACAGAACTTCGTTTCTGGTAAGTTTTCACCTATAATAGTTGCCATTTTCTTAATTTTATCTTAAATTTTATAATTTGTTTGCATATTCGTCTCATGGTGTTTTTCGACACCAAATTGAGATTCTAATGCTAGTTAAGCTTGGGGGTGATTTTTTGGACCAACTTGTAGGGACAATTCTAAAATCCCAGACATGGGTTTCACATTTCATGATTTGAGCTCCAACAATGGTCTTTCTCTATTTCTTGATTTAGTTTCTAAATGACTGGAATGATGTTGCCAATCTATTTTTGATAAAATTATAAAATTTGGAGGCCGTTCGGTAGGGAAAAGCTCAAATCGAGTGAGTTGGAGAGCGTATGATCGACCTACAAGTAGGCTACAACTTCCTTTTTTTTTTAGATTGAGCCAGTTTTATTTGAAAACATGATGAAATATTTAGAATTTGTGGCTGGGTACTTTATTTGTATACCTTAGTGTAGAAATCTAGTTTGGACCTTTATTTGGGTTTCTCAGTGAAATGACCCTAAAATTGGCCGAAAATGTGCCTCAGAAGTTCCTGAAAACGTATTTTATATATATCTCAAAATCCGTGAGTGATATCGAAAATCCTATTTCATTTTCTTATTTAGGGGGCCAAATTGAGTGGAAAATGGGTCTAACCTCGATTTAAGAGCAACTGCAGCAACATTTAAAAATCATAAAAATGTTATTTCCAATGACGATCCGCGCTGCTGGTGTGACGCACCAAGGGCGCGCTTCTGTGTATTTTTGTAGACAGTTTTCTTTCTTGGTCCAAGACTTTTGGGTCTTGGCCTAAGTTTTCCCATGTCTGAAAATACCTATACTTAGACTTATTTCACACTCATATTATTCAAGATATTCGCAAATACTCATTCTAACACTTAGCCAATATTTCATCTCCAAATCTCAAGTCCTAAAACTCATCCGTATCTAGGTTCTCATTCAAGCTTCAAGTCTTCATGTCCAATTTTCTTCAAGGATTATCCAAAGTCAAGGTATGTGGGTTTCTTTCATGGGTTCCGTTCTCCCATGATGCCCAAGCTTTCTTTTACCTAAAATTGCTTGATAGCTTTGATTTACTCATGGGTCTTACTTATTATGAATTTCACTGAACACTATGTTGAGATTTCATGAAATTGTAATTATTTTAGCATGTTTTGAGCTATGGACCTAAGGTCTATTGTGAGATTTGATGAAGGGTTTCGATGTATATTGCTTGAGGTTGTTACCAAGTATCCATTGATGGTTTTACATTAGATTCTCTAGCATGATTCCACTCTTGAAATGTAAGGTTTTACACTAGCACTACCCACCCGCCAAGTGTTTGATAAAATGCCAGGGTTAAGATTTCTTGAGGAATTGAAGGTCTAATGCATGTCTTATGAGTTGTATGAATGTGTGATGAGGAAAGGAATGTATGTATATGATATTATCTCTATAGTTTTTGGAATTGACAAAGCCTTACTCAGAGGGTTGTAGGCCTGGGTAACCTTGTTAAGGGGTTTGTACCTCGATTGCCTCACTTGATAGGTTGTACGCCCATGCAACCATGTCAAGGGGTTTGTACTTTGATAACGATATTGGGAGTTTGTACCTCATCATCTATGTTAGGGGGTTTGTACCTCATTCGCCTTTCCAAGGGGGTGGTAGCCCATGGATATTCACTAATAATGGTCACTCCGTACACATGTATTTTGTTCTATATAAGCATGATTTATTACAAGCACCTTCATGCATGCCATATTATTATATGCTACTCATTGTCTATTCTTATGCATTTCGATTATGTTACTTATCTGTTGTTGCATTGCTTCCTACATACTTTGTACATTCACATGTACTAATGCATACTCTATGCCTACATGATGTCGCAATGTAGAAACCGGAGCCCCACTTGAGCATCCTCCTCCATGTGGCTAGTACAATTTCTCCCAAGCTTGTTGGTAAGTCCTCCATTTCGAGGATGGTGTTTATGATCTCATGTTATGTCCTAAGACTATCTTTCTTTTATGTATGTATTGACTATGAGGGTCGGGCCGGTTACTTGTCTTGGCCCCCATTAAGTTCGGTTAGAGGTGTTGTTGGACATGTTATGTATGTATGATACAAGCCTTGACTCTCTTGTTCTTGCTATTTATGTTATGAAGTTTCCCCTTAGTCCCTTTTTCCCTTATTTCTTATCTATTATATCATTTACTTGTTTTCATGACCAATGATGTGTAATGATATGTTAGGAGGCTTGCTTGGGGTCCCTTTAGGTTCCCCATGCGTTTTGTATCACATCTAGACCTTAGGCTTGCGTTGTGACAAACTTAGTATCAAAGCACTAGGTTGTTAATGATCCTTGGCATCTAACACAACGTGTCGATTAGACTCTTATTCATGGTGATGTTGTGTAACACAACTATGAGTAAGATGTTATGAGACTTTTTAGGAAATGTTTCCCTTCTTCTTACTCTATTTCGTGCTATAGAAGTTAAGATGAGTTCTCCCCCTAATGATTGTTCATTTCTATGATAGACCATGCCTGTCACAAGAGGAAGAAGAGCCTGCACACTCGAGGAACAACTAGTTCATGGTGGGCTTGGGGATGTTCTCACTTTACATGCACAAGTTGTGGTTAACCAAGTCAACCAAGGGGTCAAAGGTGAACGAAGACCCTCAAGAGTTCATTGATGAGTTCGACAAGATTTTGGCTATCATGGGTGTCAGGTTAGAGGATAAGGCGGAGTTGGCGGCTTTCTAACTCAAAGGGGTAGCACAAATATGGCATAATCAATGTAAGCAGGAGAAGTGAATTAAAATGTGGTACTTTGGGAGGAGTTCAAGGCGGCTTTCCTTAATCCATTCATCCCTCTTGAGCTTACGGAAGCCGAATTGGTGGAATTCATAAAATTGAGACAAGGGTCTATAAGAGTGAGGGTGTATGCCCTCAAGTTCAACCAACTCTCAAAGTATGCTCTACACTTGGTTGCAGACTCAAGGGCTATGATGAATAAATTTGTCATGGTTGTTTTTGACTTAGTGAGTGAGGAGTGTTGGTCTGCTATGTTGATTAGTGACTTGTATTCATCCCATTTGATGACCTGTTCCGAATAAATGTAGGAGGAAAAGTTGAGGAAAAGGAGGAGTCATGAGACCAAGAGGGCTCGTTTTGATGGTAAATTCCAAAGTCAAAAGTGTGGCCGGTTCCATCAATGCCAAGGGTCTTCTCATGCATTTCATAAGAGGGTTGCCAATGATTTTTCGAGGGCCCAAGGTATTTGAGGTATGGTTCCTAATGGTAGGTGACCGAATGTGGTAAGGGTTATAGGGCCCGTTCTTGAGGGATACTAATACTTGTTATGGTTGTAGGGAAATTTAGCATAAGGTGTTTTACTGCCCTCAAAATTGCAACAATTGTAAGTAGATTCGTCCACAAGGTGTTAATGCGGTTCCTTGAGGTGGTCAACAAGGTGGTGCCCAAGGCATAATCGATTTTATTCCTTGTATGGGAGGCAAGTTGTTGATGAGTGCTCGATGTCCTTACTTGTGTGTTAAAAATCTTTGATTTTGATATGTATACATTGATTAATCTGGGTCCCACTCTTTCTTTTGTTACCCCTTTGGTTGCCAAAAAGTTCATGTTGAACCAAAATTGTTATGTGAGTCATATGAGGTTTCTACTCCGGTTGGTTATTGTTGCTAGAAGGGTCTATAGGAATTCTCCCATTTGCATCATGCATTAAATATTTCCTTGTGATCTTGTTGAGTTGGATATGGTTGATTTTGATGTCATTCTTGGTATGGATTGGTTGTATGCATACTATGCCTTTATTAATTGTAGAACTTGTAGGGTCAAACTCCAATTCCCAAATAAACCTGTTCTTGAGTGGGAGAGTCGTAATGTGGTAGTCAAGGGTAGATTCATCTCTTGCATTAAAGCCCATAAGTTGATCTCCATGGGGTGTCTTAATCATCTTGTGAGGGTTAGGGATGTGGAGTCCAAAGTCTATTCTATAGAGTGGGTTCTGGTTGTAAATGTGTTTCTTGATGTGTTTCTAAATGAACTTCCTGGTGTTCCTACAGAAAGGGAAATAGATTTCTGTACAGACTTCCTCCCCGATACTTACCCCATCTCTATTTCCCCTTATCATATAGACCCGACAGAGTTAAAAGAGTTGAAGGAGCAATTGAGCAACTTGTTGGACAAGGGCTTTATTAGACTTAGCCAATCACCTTGAGGTGCACCAGTATTGTTTGTGAAGAAGAAGGATGGGTCTCTTAGAATGTGCTTTGACTATCGGCAACTTAATAGGGTCACTATCAATAATAGGTATCCTCTTCTAAGAATTTATGATTTGTTTGACCAATTGAAAAGGGCTAGCCACTTCTCTAAATTGATATTGGATCCGGTATCATTAGGTGAAGGTGAGGGAGTGTGATATTCCCAAGACAACCTTCTGTACTAGGTATAGACATTATGAGTTTGTTGTGATGTTTTTTGGGTTGACTAATGCACCAACTATCGTCATAGATCTTATGAACTGCCTTGATTCGTTTGTTCTAGTCTTCATTGATGATATTTTGATTTATTCTTATAGTGAGGAGGAAAATGTGGCTCATTTTAGGATAGTTTTGCAAAGGTTGAGGGAAGAGAAGTTGTATGCTAAATATGAGAAGTGTGAATTTTTTTTAAAAGAGGTTGCTTTCCTAGGGCATGTGGTGTCAGGGGATGAGATTAAGGTGGATCCTAGAAAGAGGGATGTGATAAGAAATTTACCTAGACCATTGACCCCGTCGAATATTTGGGGATTCATGCAGTTAACAGGTTACTATCAAAGGTTTGTGAGTAGGATCTCTTCTATTGCTTCTCCTATGACAAAATCGACCCAAAAGAAGGTTAAGTTTGTGTGGACTGATGAGTGTAAAAAGAGCATCCAAACTTTGAAAGATAAGCTTGTGTCCACTCCTACATTATCACTACTGGAAGGGCTAGAAGGATTTATTGTGTATTGTGATGCTTCCCGAGTTGGTTTGGGTTGGGTTCTAATGCAATATTGTAAGGACATAGCCTATGCTTGAAAGCAACGCAAAGTGCATGAAAAGAACTATGCTACACATGATCTTGAGCTAGCTGCTGTTGCATTTGCATTAATGATATGACGTCATTATTTGTATGGGGTGCCTGTTCATGTGTTCACCGATCATAAGAGTCTCCAATATGTCTTCACTCAAAAAGATCTCAACATGAGACAAAGAAGGTGGTTAGAACTTCTTAAGGTTTATGATATGAGTGTACACTATCATCCAGGTAAGGCTAATTTATGGCAAATGCTTTGAGTAGGGTATCTATGGGTAGCCTAGCTCATGTTGATGGTGGTGATAAAGAGGTGGCCAGAGAGGTCCATCGGTTAGCTAGGTTGGAAGTTAGGATGGAAAAGGTTGATAATAGGGTGGTTGTGGTTATTGATCGTTCTAAATCTTTACTGGTTGAGAAGGTTAAAGCTAAGCAATATCTTGACCTCGCTTTGTAGGAATTGAAGGCATTGGTAAAAGATGGTAAGGTGGAGGTTTTATCCTAAGGGGGAAATGGTGCTCTTAGGTACCAAATTAGGTTGTGTGTACCTTATGTTGGTGGCTTGAGAGAAATGATTCTCGATGAGGCTCATGGTTCTTCATACTCTATTCACCCCGGTTCTACCAAGATGTATAGAGATTTGAGAGAGGTGTATTGTTGGGGAGGGAGAAAAAGGGATATTGTCAAATTTGTTTCTAGTTGTCATAGTTGCCAACAAGTCAAACCCGAACAACAAAGGTCGGGAGTCTTAACCTAAGGCATAGAGATTCCTACTTTGAAGTGGGAAGAGATTTATATGGATTTTGAAGTTGTGTTGCCCAAGACTATAAAGAGTTTTGATTCCATTTGGGTTGTGGTTGATAGGATGACAAAATCGGCTCACATTCTACCGATTAAGACTACATATGGGGTGGAAGATTATGCTAAATTGTATATTTATGAGTTGGTGAGGTTGCATGGGGTGACCTTATCTACTATATTGGATCGTGGTGCTTAATTCACTTCATTTTTGAAGGTCCTTCCAAAGGGGTCTTGTTACAAGTGTTAAACTTGGTACGACCTTCCACCCGCAAACGGATTCCCAAGTCGCAAGAACCAACTAAACTCTTGAGGACATGCTTAGGGATTGTGTATTAGATGTTAGTGTTAGTTGGGATAATCATCTTTCGCAGATTGTGTTTGCCTATAACAACAACCATCATTCTAGCATCGATATGGCTCCTTTTGAGGCCCTTTAGGGTAGACATTATAGATCATCGCTTAGGTGGTTTGAGATGGAGAGGTGGCTTTGTTAGGACCAGATCTTGTTATGGAGGCTCTTGAAAAGGTTAGGATGATTAGAGAAAGGTTGAAGATGGCCCAAAGTCGCCAAAAGTCCTATGCCAATGTGAGGAGAAGGGATCTTGAATTCAAAGTTGGTGATTTGGTTTATTTGAAGGTTTCACCCATGAAGGGTGTGATTCATTTTTGTAACAAGGGTAAGCTAAGCCCTAGATATGCGGAGTCCTTATAGGATAATGAGGAGGATTAGTAAGGTGGCTTATGAGTTGGAGTTGCCTACTGAAGTGAATTTGGTTCATTCGGTGTTTCATATGTCTATGTTGAGGAAGTATGTGGGTGATCCGAATGCTATTGTTCCATTGGATGTGGTGTGTGAGTTGAAGAAAACTTGACTTATGAGGAGGTTCCAATAGAAATCTTGGATAGGAAAGTGAAGAGGCTAGGGAACAAGGTCGTTCCTTCCGTTAAAGTCCTTTAGAGGAATCAACAAGTCGAAAGTGCTATATGTGAGGCTAATGCGGACATGCAAAATCGATATCCTTATCTCTTTCATTCTAGTCAATTCTAAGGTACTAATTCTAAGTCTTCTACATGATTTCATGTCTCATCTTCTAGCCCTTAAGTCATTTGTATGCATTCATGTTTATAGTATCAAGGTCCATAGTGAGGGTGTTGATGCATTATTGTTGGGGCTGATATTTTTATGAATACCCTTCTCATGTACGTCTTTTTGACATTCAGGGACAAATATTCCCATGGGAGAGATATTGAAACGACCGAAAATTGCCCAAAAATGTGCCTTGGAAGTGCTCGAAATCATAATTTTCATATATCTCAAAATCCATGGGTGATATCGTAAATCCGATATCATATTATTATTCAAGTGGCCAAATTGGGTGAAAAATGGGTCTAACCCCTATTTACAATCAATTGTAGCAAAATTTAAAAATCACAAAAATATGATTTCCAGTGACGATCCGCGCACCAGCCGCAACGTGCCGAGGCCGCACTTCTGTGTATTTTTGTGGCCAATTTTTTATCTCGGTCCAAGACTTTTGGCTCTTGGGCCTAAGTATTCCCATGCATGAAAATTCCCATACTTAGCCTTATTTCACCCTCATATCATTCAAGACATTCCCAAATACTCTCTTAAACACTTAGACAATATTTCATCTCAGAATCTCAAGTACCAAAACTCATCCAGATCTTAAGGTTCTCATTCAAGATTCAAGTCTCCATATCCAATATTCTTCAAGGATTCTCCAAAGTCAAGGTATGTGGGTTTCTTTCAAGGGTTTTTTTCATCTATGATGCCCAAGCTTTCTTTTACCTAAATTTACGTGATTTAAAATTGATTTACTCGTGGATCTTACTTATTATGAATTTCACTGCACACTATGTTGGGGTTTCATGAAATTGTGACTGTTTTAGCATGTTTAGAGCTATAGATCTAAGATCTATTATTAAATTTGATGAAGGGTTTCAATGTGTATTGCTTGAGGTTTTTACCAAGTGTCTATTGATGGTTTTACATTGGATTCTCTAGTGTGATTCCACTCTTGAAATGCAAGGTTTTAAACTAGCACTACACACCTGCCAAGTGTTACATAAAATGTCTGGGCTATGATTTCTTGAGGAAATGAAGGTTTAATGCATGTATTTTGAGTTAAATGAATATGCAATAATGAAAGGAATGTATCTATATGATATTGTCTCTATAATGTTAGGAATTGACTAAGCCTCACGCGGGGGGTTGTAGGCTCGAGTAACCTTGTTGAGGCATTTGTACTTTTGTTGCCTCGGTTGGGAGGTGGTAGACCCATGCAACCATGTTGAGGGGTTTGTAGCTTGTTAATCATGTTGGGGGTTTGTACCTCATCAGCTATGTTGTGGGGGTTTGCATCTCATCAACCATGTTAGGGGGTTTGTACCTCATTAACCTATTGAGGTGTTTATCCCTTATTCGGCTCTTCAAGGGGGTGGTAGGCCTTGGATATGCACTAATAATGGTCAATACTTACACATGTATTATGTTCTATATAAGCATGGTTTATTACAAGCACCTTCATGCATGCTATATTGTTATATGCTACTCATTACCTATGCTTTTACATTTTGATTATATTACTTATCTCTTGTTGCATTGCATCCTACATATTTAGTACATTTAAACATACTAATGTATATGCTACTCCTACATGTTGTCACTATGTAGGAACCAGAGTGCCACTTGAGCATCCTCCTCCACGTTGCTAGTATGATTTCTCCAAAGCTTGTTGGTGAGTCCTCCATTCCGAGGACGATGCTTATGTATGTTCTAAGAGTATCTTTCTTTTATGTATGTATTCACTATGAGGGTGAGCCCGTTGCTTTTCTTGGCACCCACTAAGTTCTATGGTTAGAGGTGTTGTTGGACATGTTATGTATCTATGGTACGATCCTTGACACTCTTGTTCTTGATATTTATGTTATGAAGTTTCTCCTTAGTCCCTTTTGCCCTTATATCTAATCTATTATGTCATTTACTTGTTTCTGCGGCCAATAATATGTACTGATATGTTAAGAGGCTTGCTTGGGGTCCCTTCGGGTTCTCCATGCGTAATGTCACGTCTAGGCCATAGGCTTGGGTCATGACACTCAGTGGCTGTAAGCATGTGAACTTCCTTATTAGCTATTATTATTGTTATCAATCTTCATTATTGTTAGTGGCACTATTTCCTTGTATGTCAATGTTATGGACGATGTTGGTCTTAGTATAGGATGACCAAAACCTCCTATAAATGCCCCAACATTGTTTTTGCCAGCTTAGATCCTTTTTGAAAAGTGTGTCAGACTAGGGGGTGGTAGTTAAACCTTAGCTAGGCTGTAAATTAACCAAGTAAACACCCTATCATCCATACTTCCCACGTCTGGCAGCCTTAAGTTATGTTGGTAAGGTTAGGCACGTTCCACTTTGGTTTCATTTTTGGTTGATCATTCGGTTGTTAGAATTTACTCTATTCGCCGAGGAAGGTGAAATGACACCAAAAAGTACCGAAAAGTGTGCCTCAAAAGTGACTAGAATCGTAATTTCCATATATTTCATAATCCGTGGGTGATATCGAAAATTAGACTTCATATTCATGTTTAGGAGGAAACATTTAGTGGGAAATGGGTATAACTCGAAATTTAGAGCAACCGTATCAAAATTTGAAAATCACAAAAATTCAATTTCCAATGACAATACGCACCCTTGGAGCGACGTCCAAAATTTTTAGCTACCAGTTTCTATCTCAGTCCAAGGCTTTTGGGTCTTGGTCCTAAGTGTTCCCATGCGTGAAAATACCTATACTTAGCTATATTTCACCCTCATATCGTCCAAGCATTCCCAAATACTCTCTAAAACACTTAGACAACATTTCATCTCAAAACTCAAGTGTCCAAATCTCTTCCGATCATAAGGATTTCACTCAAGCTTCAAGACTCCATTTCCAATCTTCACCAAAAATTCTCCAAAGCTAAGGTATGTGGGTTCCACCCTTGAGTCCTTTCACCCATGGTTCCCAATCTTCATTTTTTATCTAAATTGCATGATTTAAAGTTGATTTACTCATTGGTCTTACTTATTATGAATTTCACTACATTCCATGTTGAGGTTTCATGAAATTGTGATTGATGTAGCATGTTTTGAGCTATGAATCTAATATCTATTGTAAGATTTGATGAAGTATTTTGATGTATGTTATTTGAGGGTGTTACCAAGTATCCATTTATGATTTTACACTGAATTTTCTAGTGTGATTCCACTCTTGAATTGTTTGGTTTTATACTAGCACTACACAACTGCCAAGTGTTTGACAAAATGTCCGATTATGATTTCTTAAGGAATTGAAGGCCCAATGCATGTCTTATGAGTTTAATGATTATATGATGATTAAAGGAATATATATATATATATATATATATATATATGATATACCTTTATAGTGTTTGGGATTGACCAAACCTGACTTGGGAGGTTGTAGGCCTGGGTAACCTTATTGAGGGGTTTGTACCTCGATCACTTTCGCTCGGGAAGTGGTAGGACTGAGCAACCATGCTAAGGTAATACAACAGCGACTAGAAATAGCTAGAAGTCATCACAAATCATATGCGGATGCTAGGAGGAGAGGGCTAGAATTTTCAGTAGGAGATTGGGTATTTTTAAAG
>JAOTQR010077005.1:0-12538 GCA_025774065.1 Solanum ossicruentum
ATGGGTGGTTTCTCACACCGGACCGCCCATCCACCCGTTATTTGTCGGTTCCAAAAAATTGGAACCGTGGACCGGACTGATTCCCTCGGAAACCGTCGGTTCTTGGGCGGTCCGGTCCGGTTTTGGGCGATCCGGGTGGTTCCAAAACCCGTTGCACACCCCTACCCAAACAGAAATGAGGACAGAATTTAAAGTGGCCTTAAAAAGACCATTTTTGAAAATACCAAAACAAGTTTCATCACAGCCTCTTTCAGAAAATGTTCACTCTTCCATATATATATATATTCAAGAAATGGTGGAAATTTTGGACTAAAGAATCCAGAACATAGCCCACAAAGGAAGCAACCAATCATCACAGCCCATTTACAGCAATAGTAACAGCAGCAGCCCAAAGAGACAGAGGAGAACAAGAAGAATATAAGGTATGTTTGGATGAAGTTTTTTCAATTTGTTTTCTTTTTGTAAGGGATGAAGAAGACATTGAAGTGAGACTTGCCACTCAATCTATTCCCAAGAGAGAACTTTAAATATCTTGGGTTTATCATCCGGAATAGTGGCGAGATCGATGATGATGTCACATATTGTATTGGGGCAGCATGGACAAAGTGGAGGCTTGCCTCTGGAGTATTGTATAAGAAGAAGATACCACCTAAACTTAAAGGTAAGTTTTACAGAATGGTGGGTAGACCGTCTTTTCTATATAGGGTGGAGTGCTGGCCAATCAAACACTCGCATATTAAGAAGATGTAAGTCGCGGAGATAAGAATGTTGAAATGGATATATGGACATACCAGGAGTGATAAGATAGGAATAAGACCATTTAGGAGAAGTTAGAGGTGGCCCTTGTGGCTAAGAAGATGAGGGAAGCGAGACTGCGATAGTTTGGACATGTGCAGATAAGAAGTACTAATGCTCCTGCTAGTAGGTGCGAGATGTTAGATTTGGGGGTTACACGGAGGGGTAGAAATAGACCAAAGAAGTATTGGGGGAGGTGATCAAACAAGATATAACGAAACTTCATCTCACCAAGGACATGACCTTAGAAAGGAGCAGAGGCCCAGTATTAGGGTAAGGCTAATAAGTTAGTAGGGTAAGTTGATATCTCGCCTTGTGATACAGTAGGTTAGTATGATTAGCCGTGTCTTTATATCATGTATTGTCATTATCCATCTTATATTTGTTACTTTAATCATATTTACGTACTATCATTTGCTTTTTATTAGTAATAGTTTTCCTTTCTCCATATCTAGTATCTTCTGCTTATGGGGCTTGATTCTTTAGACGAGGGTTTTCCGAAAACAACCTCTCTATCTCTATGAGTTAATGGTAAGGTCTGCGTACATTTTTACCCTCCCCAAACTCCACTTGTGGGATTTCACTGGGTATGTTGTAATTTTGTTTTATTTTTGTTTATTTCAAAGGGTTGTTGGGATTTTTAGTCCATTAATGGAGAAGTCACTGGCACAACAGAGATGGGCAACCACCCTTCACAGAAACCCCAATTTCTCCAACGCCTCATTCTTCAGAGTTGAAATTTCAAAGCAAACCAAAAATGGGTTTTTCCAACTCCAATGGGCTATTGAGGGCTCAGATTTGTTGTCTTTGAACATAGCAAAAGAGGAGCGACATCGCCATGGCTGCAGACACCAGTTTGCTACTCAAAGCCATAACCAGGTCGCCCTGCCAAGATACAGGCCGGATATTTTCTCAATTGCAGTGATTGAACACAACAGTCCAGAAAGGTTACAATCAATCATCATAGCCCCTTCAAAACATTAGCAGCACAAAGAGCAGAAAGAGGAATAACAAGAGGAATATAGGGGTGCGTTTGGTATGATTTTTTTGTTGTAGTTGTTTATTCAAAGGGCTGTTGGTTTATTTGGTCCCTTAATGGAGAAATCACTGGCAAAGCAGAGGTGGGCAACCACCCTTTACAGGAAATCCCGATATCTCCGATGCCACATTCGTCAGAGCTGAAATTTCAACACAAACCCATAATGGATTTCCAACTCGACTGGATAATTGAGGGGTAAGGCCGCATACACACCGCTCTTCCCTGACCGCGCTTCCGGATATGTTGCTGTTTTTTTGTAGTAATGGGTTATTGAGGGCTCAGATTAGCTGCATTTGAACAACAGAGGAGCAACGCTGCCATGGATGCAGACACCGGTTTGCTATTCAAAGTCAATTACTGGGTCACCCTGCCAGGATACGGGTCGGATATTTTCTCAATTGCCATGATTGTACATAACCAGAAAGGAAGCAGTCATCATAGCCCCTTTACAACATTAGCAGCAGAAAGACAGGGGAAAGAGGAAGAGCAAGAAGATTTAGGGTGTGTTTGGTATGAAGATTTATTGTTTTTTCTTGTTTATTTTGAAGGGCTGTTGGTTTTTGTGGTCCGTCAATGGAGAAATCACTGGCATAGTAGAAAGGGCCAACCACCCTTTCAGAAATCCCAATTTCTCTGATGCCTCATTCTTCTTTCTTTCTAAGCTACTGCTCAAATTGTAGCTTTTGTTTGCCAAGAACCATTATCATCACTGCCTCAATTGAACCTTTTTCAGAAAATGATTCTCTCTGTTAAAGATATTCATGCAGCCATGCAGCAGCAAGAAATCTTGCACTTACTAGCAAAACTGACTGAATGAACAAATAAATAAATAAATAAATAAATACTTAGCGTTTCTCATGATGCCAAATTCAGCTGGCTTTCAAAGTAAGTGAAATGGGTTTGATTTCCAGTCTTTCTACCAAGCAAATGATAGGACTCGGAGGCTTAGATCTGACCTTTTAAAACAGAGAGCTACCACACCATGGCTGCAAAGTCACCGTCTGCATGCAAAAGAGAGAGTCTCAATTGCAGTCCATCCTGAGATTTGCCAGGCCAGAATATGGGTTGGATGTCTTCAATGCCCCAATGTACTAACCCAGAGAGTGACAATATTGTCAACATTGAGATATATGTCACATGGAAATTTCACAACTTCAATTTCCTCATAGAATACAATGGTAACCAATTGTTGATTTCATCATAAAAAATGTTTTCCATCATACCAGAACACCATATTAAGAGTAAAAATGATGCTCGGATCTATCGATGAGACAAGATAAGGAAGACAGCCATGGCTGCAAACACCAATTGCATGACACAAAATCACAAGTCATTCGGATTGCCTCACCAAGATATACGATCACTCCATTTTCTTGCACTATTGGTACTTAATAACAGAAGGGGAAAACCAATGTCATAGCCTCCAATACCCAGAGATCCCGAAATAATAGTTTCGCAATTGGTAGAGAAAGTGATGCTCAGATCTGTGTTAAGCTCAGGCAACAAGAGAGTCCAGCAACGTCATAGCTGCAAAAACCACCAGAAAGTCTGTGAGCATGCCCCGCCAAGATACGGGTCGGATTGTCTCAAATGCCTGATTAATCAGCTCTGAAGGAAATTAAAATTTGATAAATCATCTTTTGCCTCTTTCAAGTTACCGCTATACTCACCCACACAGCTTCCACCAGCAACACTCAATGCTCCGGCAGAAGCATTAGAAAAAAGAGGCTGAATTTTATTAGCATAGCATGAAAGGGTACAGAAGCCATTTGAAACGATACATAAACAACCATCCAAACAAACTGTTAATAGTACTCCCTTCGTTAAAATTGATAAAAGGATTGTTGGGGTTCTTACAGTAATGGAAAAGTCATTGGCTGATGCAGAGAGAGGCAACCACCCTTTCAATGAAATATCCATAAACTCTCTGTAGCCTCGTTCTTTCCCTTTCAAGCTTTTGCTTTGTTCATTTATGATTAAACTAAACTGACAGAAAGTGAGGCTCAGATCTGTGTTAAACTCGGGCAACAAGAGAGCCCAACAACGGCATGGCTGCAAAAACCACCAGAAAATCCAGGATCATGCCCTGCCAAGATACGGGTAGGATAGCTCAAATGCCCTATTAATCAGCTCAAAAGGGAATAAAAATTTGACAAAAATCATCATTGCCTCTTTAAAGGTACCGATTATACTAACCAGCACCGCTTCCACCCGCAACATTCAATGCTCGGAAGCATTAATAAAAGAAGAAAAAGAAGAGTTGAAGGGCATAGAATCCCTTTGAAACTATATGTAACAACAAAGCAAACGAGCTGTTTATTAAATACTCCCTCCGTTTGAATTTGATAAAAGGGCCATCACGCCGGAAAAAAACACAGACACAAACATAGGAGAATGTCCATATATATGACTTTAATCCTCTCTGCTTCTGTTTTTTTGGAGGGCTGTTGGTTTGATAATGGAGGACAATCAACAGTGCAACAGAGAGGGGCAACCACCCTTCAAAGAAAATCCCAATACTCTCTGTTTTACCTCATTTTTTTTCACCTTTTAGCTTTCCATTTCTTGTTTTATATCTAGTATTTTTTGCTTTTAGGGGAGACATTTTGAGATGAGAGTCTTTCGGAAACTTCTCTATCTCTATGAGGTAGTGTTATGGTATGTACATTTTACTCTCCCCCGACCCCAGTTGTGGGATTTCATTGTGTATGTTATTGTTTAGCCTCCCATTTCTCCAACGCCTCACTCTTCAGAGTCAAACCCGGAATGGGTTTTCCACCTGACAAGACTCAACATTGAAGACCATGAAATGGATTATTGAGGGCTCAGATTTGCTGTATTTGGAAAAGCAAAAGAGAACAGCGAAGACACCATGAATACAGACATGATTTGCAATTCAAAGCTGTACCAGGTCACCCTGCCAAGATACGATACGGATACTCTCTAATTGCCATGATTAAACATAGCCCAGAGAGGAAGCACGCAATCATCACAGCCCCTTTACAACATCAGCAGTAGCACAAAGAGACAGTTGAAGAGGAAGAGCAAGAGCAAGAAGAGTATATGGGTTTGCAAATGAAGTTTCCTCAATTCATTTTCTTCTTTTTTCTTTTGGTTATTTCTAAGGGTTGTTCAGATGGAGCCAAAGATTTACTATTTTTTGGCTTTGGGGCATGATAGAATAAAGCAAAATGGCTCTTTAAACTGTCGGCGCTTCTTTCAATTGTGAAGTAGCAGTTAGCCAATGACAACTTTCGACACTCATCATGGGTCATTCGGAAACAGTCGATCTATGTTTTAAAAATAGGGGTCAGGCTGCGTACATCCGACCCCCTTACCCCGCAATGGGCAGGAGCCTTTGAGACAATGGAGTAATGTTGTTGTTGTATTTCTAAGGGCTGTTGGTTTTTTGGGTCATCAATGGCAAAATCAGTGGCAAAGCAGAGATGGGCAACCACCCTTACACAAAATCCCAATTTCTCTGATGCCTCATTCTTCCGTGCTGAAATTTCAAAGCAAACCCGTAACAGGGTTTTCGACCCGAATTGGTTGTTGAGGGCTTAGATTTGTTGTATGTTAAAAAAGCAAAAGAGAAGAGCGGTCCCGCCCATGGCTGCAGACAACAGCTTGCTATTCAAAGCTGTAACAGGGTCGCCGTGCCAAGTTACAGGTCAGATATTTTCTCAATTGCCATGATTCAACATAGCCCGCAAAGTTGGCAGCATATGCAAGCCACTCCCATCCAAATCATAGGAAATACTCCCTCCATTTCAATTCGTTTGACTTCCTTTTTCAGTCTATGTCAAAAGAATGTCTCTTTCCTTTTTCAGCAACACTTGAAGTCTTCACTTTCCCATGATATCTTCAAGACCACAATATTAAAAGGCATTTTGGAACATTTGACATATCTTTAGTTTAAGACTTCCAGGTTGCCCAGCTAAGATATGGATCCAACGGCTCACCAGCACTATCGATTTTCTCAGAGAAAGAAGAAAATTGTCTTCACAGCCACAGAATTTTCGCAACAATAATTATTATTATTAATAATGGGGTTGAGAATTTGAAGAGAAAAAGGATTTAAGGGTCATTTGCTTTCTGTTTAAGTGCCAAAAAGGGTGTTGAATTAATATTTTTCACAGTAACACTAAAATCACAGGTATTGCAGAGAGGAGCAACAGCTCTTACAACTTCCCCTCTACTCTCTGCAACTTCATCTCTGAGCTTTTACTTTTCTAAGCAGAGCTTTTACCTTTTATGGGAAATTCTCATGTGTTTTTTTGACATGCAAATACCAACTGCAACAAAAACCCAGAATAATCTCACCTCTTCCTTGTGGAGGTAAAGAGGTAATTTTCAGTAGACCCTAAGCAAATTAAACATTGAAGCTCAGATTTATAATACTTGCAATACAGCAAGAGAGGCTGGAATCACCGCCATGGCTGCAAGCACCGATTGCAGGGTAAGCTGCCATCCGGGTTGCCCTGCCAAGATACGGATCCAATTTCTTTACTGCACTATCGATTTGCTCAGAGAAATAAGAAGATCATCATCATAGCCACAGAATTTTCGCAACAATTATACAACTGCTACTATTTCACTTTTAGGATTGAGAATTTTGAGAGAACAAGCAAAGATTAACAGCTTATTCAAATGGTAGTTTTCCATGGTATGATATGATTAGTAAGAGAACCATGTTTGTTTTGATCATTTCTTTAACTACACGGTATGGTATGATTTAGTTTCATGGTTTTGTAACCATAAAAACCAACACTTTTTGAAACCATCAATTTGGTGGTATCCCATTATTTACCTTTTTTCTTTCAATTATACCCTTATTCAATTTTAAATAATTCTAATTTACCCTTTATTCTTTATTAAACTTTACCCTAACATATCTAATTATCTACTACTTTCACAGCCGTATAACTCATTCTCTTCCGCATCAACTTTCAAAGCTTCTCTTCTGCCTCCCGTATTCTCTCCCACATTTCTATCTATTTTTTGAGGTTCGTTTTATAAAAGTTCTCACTTTCCCAACTGACATACATTAATTTGTAGTATAAGTCTCTCATTTCACATAAATTAAGTTATTTCAGCTTTAGGTTTTAAGTTTATGTAATTGGCTACTGTTTTTAATTATTATTTTTATCTTTCATTGATAAATTTAATATTTTTTGCTTCGGGGGCCTAATATTTTTTAGACGAGGGTCTTCTAGAAATAGTCTCTCTATCTCTATGAAGTAGTGGTAAGGTTTGCGTACATTTTACCCTCCCCAAACCCCACTTGTGGAAACACTTGTGGAATTCCACAGGGTATGTTGTTGTTTGATAAATTTAATATTTATAATAATTGAGGGTATTTCCATAATTTAACAATTACGATGCAGTGACGTACAGTCAAACCAAACAACAAAATTATCATCAAACAATAACAAACCATACAATCTATCCAAACATTGTATTGTACTATCCAGTACAATACATACCATACAATATTCTACATTATGAAACCATGGAAACCACCATCCAAATAGAGGGTAAGGGGTCACTTGGTAGTTGTTTAACTGAAAAGGGCTGTCGAATTTTCTGTTTTTCTATAGAAAAATTTGAAATCACAGGCATTGCAGAGAGGAGCTACAGCCCTTTGAAGTGTTCACCTCTACTCTCTGCAACCCTCATTCTTTGTCTCTGAGCTAAGCTTTTTCCTTTAATGGAGAAATTCTCATGTGTTTTTCGACATGCAAATTTCGCAGCTGCAACAACCACCCAGTATGATCTCACTCCTACCTTGTTGAAGTAATAAAATTGTTTCCGTTACACCATCAGCAATTTAAACACTGAGGCTCAGATATGTAATACGCAGGATATGGCAAGAGAGACTGGATCCACCACCATGGCCGCAAGCAACAGTTGCAGGGTAACCTGCCGTCCAAATTGCCTAGCCAAGATATGAGTCTGATCTCTTGCCTGCACTATCGAATTGCTCAAAGAAAGAAGAAAACCATCATCATAGCCTCAAAATTTTTGCGACAATTATTATTGTTATTATTATTATCAGTACTACTATTGATTCTCACTTTGGGGTGGAGAATTTTGAGAGAACAAGCAAAGGTTCAGGGTCGTTTGGTAGATGTTTAACAGCAAACGGGCTGTTGAATTTTTTTTCAAGAGCAAAAATGAAATCACAGACATTGCAGAGAGGAGCAACAGCCCTTTGAACTTCCCTTCTACTCTCTGCAACCCTCATTCTTCCTCTCTGAGCTAAGACTTGGGAATTTCCCAGCGGCATTTAACAAAAATCAGAATTGAGGCTCAGATATGTAATACTTACGACACAACAAGAGACTCGAATCACCGCCATGGCTGCAAGCACCGGTTGCAAGGTCACCTTCCATCCGGGTTGCCCTGCCAAGATACGGCTCCAATTGCTCTCCTGCACTGTCCATTTGCTCAGAGAAAAAAGAAAATCATCATCACAGCCTCATAATTTTCGCAACAAATATTACTACTACCGCTGCTACTACTACTATTGGTTCTCTCTTTGGTGGTAAGAAATTGGAGGGTACAAGAAAATGGTTGTTTTAAACTGCAAAAGGGTTATTGCAAATTCCTTTTTTCACGGCAAAAAAATCACAGGCATTGCAGAGAGGAGCAACAACCCTTTGAAAATCCCTTCTACTCTCTGCAACCCTCATTCTTCCTCTCTTTCTGGGTTAAGTTTTTCTCGACCTGCAAGTTCTCAGCTGCAACAACAACAACATCAACAACATTACCCCGTTACCTCAGCCGTCCATTGCGGGGTAAGGGTTTAAAGAGTAGTTTTGTTTTATTCCATCGTACCGCAAAATCACTGAGGCTCAGATCTGTAATACTTACGATACAGCAAAGCGAAACTGTAAACACCGCCATGGCTGCAACCACCGGGTTTCTGGGTCACTTTCCATCCGGGTTGCCCCGCCAAGATACGGGTCCAATTCCTCTAAATGGAAGAAATTCATCATCAAAACCTCAGAATTTTCGTAACAATTGTTATTACTATACAAGGGCGCCATTAAAGCAATGGCTTTAGGCCCCAAAAAATAAGGGCTTCAAAATTAGAAATCCTCCAAAAGAATCAAACCCCAAAGTTCGAAGCTACATCCGAAGACGCAATAAAGTAATAACTTCTACTAAGACAAGATTAAAGGAAGAACCAAAAGCACTGAGCGGAAGAGCGAAGATGAAGGCCATGTAAATTGTCAAAAGCACCAGACCGATAGCACACTTGGAAAAAACAAAATACCCTACCCCAGAATATAATTTTAAAGAAAAAACCTCTTGACCCATTTTAAAGCTCGTTCGGATGGTAGTTTTTTGTGGTATAATATGTCTAATAAGAAGTAGTAAAAAAATTATATATTTTTTTATCTTTTTATATTTTACGAGATTTCACTAAATATTATTAGTATTGTATGTATAGCTAGTAAGAAAATTAGTTGTTTTAATTGTTTCATTAGTTATATGATGTAATATGATTTGATTTTATAGTTTTTTTCACCAATTATATGTTTATTTAAATTTAAATAATTCTAATTTATTTTCTATTAAAATTTCTCCGAGATATATATACATTATTTGTATTTTATCTTTTCTTTCACATTTTCATTTAGTTTTTGAGGTTCATTTTTTTTAAAGCTCATTTTTTTTCTTGTAATGTTAGTATGAATTAAAAATTATGTTAACTTGTATGTTTAACTTGATTCTATATATATTTATTTAAAAAATATTGATAAATTTAACATGTATATTAATTAAGGACATTTTTATAAGTTTATGAGTTACAATATAGTATTATACAGTCAAAGCAAACACAAAATTATTAGTAGATTATACAATTCATACAATCTATCCAAACATAGTACGATACAATATGATATTATATCAAACTCAAAATCATTATTAAACTATACAATTTATCCAAACATAGTACAAAACATGATAACCAAACCCCTAAACATGTATTATAGTACAATACCATACATTATCACACCATGGCAACCCATATTCAAACAGAGAGTTAGTTATTATGCTTTTCAAAAGTCAATATATACCGATCAAATTTATAAATTTTGACTCTAAAAATGAAAACTATAACAACTAAAATTAAATAAAAAAGTACTCCCTTCGTTCTTTTTTATATATTATCCTTACTATAAATGTATACTCCTTAATATATGTCCTTTTACAATACCAGCACATAAATTATACTCTTCATATTTTGTCCTTGATAATTAATAATTTTAAAAATATATACTATTTGACCAACTAAAAACACACTTACTATTAAATAACAGTAAAATGATTTATTAATGTCATTGCAAAAAGTGATATATAAAAGGTAACGAAAGGAATAATAATTTATTGATTATCTCTTCTAGCTATTTTCTATTTCTTAATCTGTCTAATTCACTTTAATTTGAATCAATTATATCTAAATATTGACTTTGTCAGATTATTTTCAATTCTTCAAGATGTTTAATAGAACATTTCGAGCTCAAAATTACTATGTGATAATTTTTACATAAATATTTAAAAATAAAAGTTTATAATCTACGTCAAATGCTAGGTTTAAGCAAAATATTAATTTAAAATTGAAATTGTGATTGAATGTGCAATTTCGATTTCAAGGTACTTTCACTCATAATTTGTTAAAACTATCCAAACGTCCTCGACTCTTGAACAATCTTACCAAAATATTTTAATGTGACACCTTTTTCTTTTTAATTCATCACAAAAATTATCCACTTAAACATCCACCCAAAAATCTAATAATAATTTTAAATCACAAATTTTAATTTTTCTTTTTATCCTATCAAATCAAAAAATACCTCATAAATTAATTAACTAATAACATAATGAATAGGATCGTCCCCATGCCCGACCGGAATAGCTCAATCAGGAGAAATCATCATCCAGCCTCCAATTTCATGGATCAGAAAATGAGAAATTCAACAAAAATCCACAGAAACAGAAAAAAGAAAATGAAAAAAAGTTATATTTTCACGTTCAATGATTTATTAATTTTCAGAATATTTTCATGAATCCAGAAGAAGTTGATGATGAATTTAGAGGCTCAGATCTGCAAAAGAGACGGGACAAAAGAGACCCGACCACGCCATGGCTGCAAAATCACCCTGATTTACCAAGCCAAGATACGGGTCGGATAATCCCATGCCCGACCCGGTTAGCCCAGAATTTCAAACAAAATCATCATCACTGCCTCTACTGTTATGGATCAAAACTGAGAAAAGCAACCAAAACACAGATGAGAAGTGGCTTTATTTGTTCATGAAGAAGCTGAAGAAATGCTGTACGTTTTTCCAAGTTCAACGATTCAGTAATTTCCAGGTAATTTGCATGAATCCAAAAGTTGTTGATTGTGAATTTAGAGGCTCAGATCTGCAAAGAGATCGGAGCAAAGAGTGAGGCGACCACGCCATGGCTGCAAAATCACTGATGATTTTGCCAAGCCAAGATACGGGTCGGATAGTCTCCATGCCCGACCCGGTTAGCCCAGAAACCTAACAAATCCATCATCATCGCCTCAATCGTCACAAAAAACTTGAAAAAGATCAACCAACATATATACATACATACACAGATTAATTAATTAACGGCAGCAGAAATTATAGATGTAGAAATGGAAAAAAGTTGTGGAATATATGTATATATATCATGTTCTCCATGTTCAATAATCCAACGATTTCCTGGAAATTAACATGAATCCAAGGGTTGTTGTTTCTTCTACTGAAAAAATCATTGGCTAAACAAGAGAGGGGTAACCACCCTTGTGAAGAAAATCCCAAAACTCTCTGTTTTGCCTCATTCTTGGGCTAACCTTTCTTTGCTTAGGAAAATAATTTTAACTTTCGATTTTTGCTTTTTATATATCTATGTGACCAAAATGTTGCATAGAAGAATCTAGAGGGGCTATGTGGCAATTATTGTTTTGATATAAAATATACTTCTATTTGATACAAGAATTAACAAATAATAAATGATAAGAATAATTTTATCATTTAAATATATAAATATAATGCCTTATAAAATATAATAAAAAATAATTATAATTAATAATAAAAATAAATTAAAAATTTAAGTGTAAAATTATTTTTTGATTTCATAAAATAAACAAGTATTATTAAATATATTTTTATATAGTAATCAGGTAAAAATAGACGAATAGAATACTTTATTTCTTTCGTACTACTTTCATTTACTCTCTATATTCACTTTAAATTATCACTATTTTACATATTAATGTCAATTTATATAAATTTTGATCAATATTTTTATATATTTTTTTTCCCTCGTATGAATATGACAAGAATTACAATTTATAACATTTTTCTACTCTTAATGTTCAATCATCTAAATTTTATATTTTAAATATTAAATTTAATTATTTCAATTTAAAGTGTAGTCAATTAACTTCAAAAAACGAAACAATAACAAATAAAAGTGAACAAAAAGAGTAACTTATTAAACTTTACAAAAAACTATACCTTAAAATAGTTAAATGGTTCAAAATCTAAAATAAATATTTGAATATTTTAAAATATTTATCGTTTCATTTATTGAAATTTTATTAAAATAATTTCTAAAATTTTATTTGTCTAGCTTAAAAAGAAATTTTTAATTTTTTAATTTTATATTTATTAATTT
>JAOTQR010077006.1:0-12537 GCA_025774065.1 Solanum ossicruentum
AAGTAGCCTTACATACCTCGTTGTATGACCTCATTACTACCTTGGAGTGGTTGTGGTTTCCCTCAAATATTTAGCTATAGCATATTAAGCAATAAGACTAGTATTAGCAGCAATACAACATTTCTAGGTAGTCCTATATCATAAAAACGATCACCCGGACAGCAAGCTTTCAACTAATAATGAAAAGACTTTTCTTCAAACTTTTCACTTATAAATGTATTTTCTAAAAACCATTCTTATGCACATTTCATGTACATCTTATTTTCAGACCATTAACAGTCCTAAAATAGCCCACAAGTCACAACAAATAATAATTCTCCACAACATATAAACAAGCGGCATAACTTTACATCCTTCCACCACACTTCGACGTCAACAATCCAAAACTTGTTTTAACTTTTCATAACTTGTTTCCAACACTTTTACCACATAAAACTAGTCTTAATATAGTCCCAAAATAGTCCCAAAATAGGTTAAGGTCATGGAAAAACATATTACAATTTTCAGCTCTCAAGACTCTTTTGAAAGTGAAGTTACGTCATTGTACAACAACTCATCTTTGTAGACTGTGTAAACTAATGTGTGGTCATGTCTCATACTTTAGACATCGTGGCCCCAACGGCCAAGCTATACGCATCTCCTTTTAGTTTGTTAATACAGTTTATCTCCTTAGGAGCATGCCAAACATAGATATTACTTATAATATGTATGCAAAGCATATAGATATAGATTGGTTCTCCCTAGCCTTATTGGCAATGGGTGCCAGTCCGCCCTAACCGAACTTTGGGGTGTGATAGAAAGCTATTTCACCCAACCAAAAGTCACACTTGCCAAACTTAGAATATAATTGCTTCTCCCTCAAAGTCTGATGAACCAACCTCAAATGATCCATATGCTCCTATTCACTTTAGAAATAAATAAAGATATCATTGATAAAAACAATCACAAAACTATCAAGAAATGGATTGAACACCCGATTAACAAGATCCATAAACATAGCTAGAGAACTAATCAAGCCAAAGAACCTCTCATAAACTCAAAATGTCCAAATCTAGTTCGAAAAACTATTTTGGGAATGTCACACTCCTTAAACTTCAATTGATGATAACCGGAACGGAGGCTAATCATTGAGAAATGGGCGGCCCATTGAAGTTGATCAAACAAGTCGTCAATCCTTGGAATGGATACCTATTCTTGATGGTTACTTTATTCAACTATATATACTCATTGGCATCCGAAGAGACCCATCTTTCTTTATTACAAATAACACCGGAGCACCTCATAGCGATATACTTGGCCTGATAAAGCCTTTCTCCAACATGCCCTTTAATTGATCTTTCAACTCTTTCAACTCAATTGATTCTATACAAAATGGAGGAATAGAGATTGGTCTAGTATTCGAGAAAAGATCTATACCAAAGTCTACTTCCCTTTCGAGAAGTATACTGGACAAATCTTTGGGAAACACATCCGAAAATGCATTCACCATCAGAACTGATTCAAGAGTAGGTGGCTGAATCTCCACATCTTTAACCCTTACAATGAGAAGATACACCCCTTAGAAATCATCTTTTAGGCCTTAAGGTAAGAAAAATATTAACCTTTAATAGCAAAGTCACTACCCTTCTATTCAAGAATGAGCTCATCTAGAAATTGGAATTTAAACTTTCGGGTTCTGCAATCTGTAGAGGAATAGGAAACATGAGCCAATCTATCCCAAGAATAATATCAAAATCAAACATCTCAAGTTCCACAAGATCACACCTAAAGACTTTATGCAATACAGAAATTGGAAAACCTTGATAGACTCTTTGGGCAATAATAGAGTCACCTAAGGGAGTATAAACCAAAAAGGCTCCTTTAGAAATTCAGGGCTCAAACCAAACTTAGCAGCAAAAAGAGGATCCACAAAAGATAAATTTGCACCTAGATGAAGCAAAGCATAAACATAAAAGCAAAGACTTTTAATATACTAGTCACAACCTCTAGAGTCTACTTAACTTCCTGATGAGCATGCAAAGCATAAAACCTATTATTCTAGGGGCACTAGCATGTGGAGCTGTTTTCTAGCCTTAATCTCTTTGGGCCACTTGACTCTGACCCTTCTGGGAAGCTTTAGGATAATCATCAACCTTGTGGTTCTTATAAATATACCAATAGCATGAACCCAAATCTCTCTAACAAGTACTCGAGTGATTCTTCCCACATAAAGTACACTAAGGAGGCATTGACAAATCTCTAACCTGTGCCTTTGTTGAGGCAACCTAGCATCAACAACCCTTGCATTAGCACCTTGGCCTTATTGAAAGTGACCATGACCACAACCACTCCTAGAGTTCGAGAATCCATCACAACGGGCCTTCTTAGAATCATTCACCCTCCACTCCTTGACCTTTTGTCCCTCAATCTATTTATCATATGTCATGTGCCTAGAGATTTTCATATCCTGAGTAAGCATAGCTATATTAAATTCTTTCTCGACAAAATCAATGATCGTAGAAATAAACTTGTGCATTCTTGTACAAGGGTCATCCACTAGCATAGGAGCATACTTTAAAAGCTTTGTGAATTTGAGGGCATAGTCCTTCACACTCACACCACCCCGTTTGAAGTTTATAAATTCTGTCATCTTAGCTTCTCTTAGTTCAAGGGAGGGAAAATGATCTAGAAAGGCAAAGTTAAACTCTTCCCAATTAACTCAACCACCAAAAACGCTGTCCATCAACCACTGAGTATACCGCACTTGAGCCATCCTTCAACTAATATGTAGCCAACTCAGCTTTCTCCTTAGAAGTCACTCCCATAATAGTCAACACCTTAGAGAATTCATCGATTAATTCTTGAGCATCCGTACAAGCCTTTAACCCATAGAACTCTAGAGGGTTTATCCAGGTAAAATCTATCACTCTAGCTGCTGGAGTGGGATCACGAGGAAGAAGATTGGCCTGTCTAGCCTGGGTAGTCACCACTTAGGGAAGCCTAGCAATAGTAGGACTTAGGGGGCAAAATAGGACTTAGGATCTTGGTAGGGGAAGAGTCGATCACTAAGGTGTTGACTATTATGGGAGTGGCTTCTAAAGAGAAAGCTGAGTTGGCTAGTTATTAGTTGAAGGATGTGGCTCAAGTGTGGTACACTCAGCGGTTGATTGAGAGCTCTTTCTGGAGGCATCTTGTGTAATGTAGTAAGGACATCATCAAGATTAGAAAACCTTAATACATTGTCCAAAGCATGACATAAGACATGAATGAGTGAGAATTCCTAGAGCGCCACCACAGCTTCTCACTCATAGGCATGGTACACTTTACACCCATGAATAGGACTCTACTCGACGCGTTATGTTGGACTCCGAGGATCATTTATAAACCTAGTGCTCTGATACTAAGCTTTTCATGACTCAAACCCAGTATCTAGGAGTGACATGGCGAATGGGAACTCGAGATCCCCTAAACAAGCCTCAAAGTATCCAAATTCACATCACTGGTTCGGAAGCATACAATATATAGTAAACACATAGTTCTAGGGGATAGAAAAGTATGAGTCATGCTATGGAGATATCATAGGGATAAAGATTTGCTTGGATACATATAACACATAGCACATAAGGTCTAAGGGGCGGGTAAGTATGACTTACTCGTATGATTGAATTCACAAAGGCTCGTCAACATGAATATGAGCTAGTTCTTGACTTTATCAACCACTGGAGAAGTTTGAGCTTTAGCTGCAAAGATCGACTTAGTGAAACTTCTAGCATTGAAATGTGCACCCAAAACATGAAATGGGATCTTAACTATATCTTACAAGGAATAAAGCATAATACATTTGAAGAGTTGGAAACATGTGCGCATGACATGGAATTAAATATAACTATAAGAAAAGATCAACAAACTCTTGTCTATAGGCCTCATGAAGATAAAGATATAGAAGAACTCCTAAGTGGGGGTAAGTCTGCATTTGAAAATGATTTTGAAGAGTCTATGTATATCTCGACACTCCTTAACGTAGGAGGATAAACTATAAGTGAAAATTCTCCTTAACTAATGAGGATAAACTACAAGCTGAAATGCTCCTCATCGCATGAGCTTAAACTATAAGGTATGATGCTCATAGATGCATGAGGCTAAATTGTATGTCGCAAAGCTTTTCAAATTTGAGTCAAATTTTAAAGATTGAAAGCTTCTTATATTTGAGCTAAACTCTAAATCAGAAAGCTTATTCAAGTTAACCTTCATATTGTGAAGCTCTTTAATTTTGAGTTTGATCTCCAAATCGAAAGATCATCAAATTATGAGTCAAATGCAAAATCACGAGTCAAATTTTCAAATCATGCAGTAGCTCTTTAAATTTGAGAAAAACCTTGTAAGTTTTGAAGCTCATCAAATTTGAGCAAACTCTTCGAGTCAAAGTGCTCCTTGACACACGAGTTTGAAATGCATCTCATTGAATTCAAGCAAAACCTTCAAGTGACAATGCTCCTCAAATTCGAGCAAAATATTCAAGTCAAATTGCTCCTTGATGCACGAGTCTAAAATGCATTTTTACAAATTTGAGATAAGGCTCAAGTGTTGAAGCTCCTCAAATTTGAGCTAAGTTTTAAGTTTTGATACTCCTCAAATTTGAACAAAATCTTCAAGTTTCAAAACTCACAGAATTTCAGCAAGATCTTCTTGTCTAGATACTCCTGGATCGCAAGAGTATAGATTGTGTACAACACCCTAAAAGAACGTTCACTAGGTTGAAAATCTAGAAAGAGGCGGCTTAGGCAAAAGTGAGGACAAAAATAAAATACTCCCCCTGAGAACTACATTGTGACTTGATCCTATTTATTGAGGTATGTAGCCACTTGGAATTATATTCTAAGTTTATTTGCATGAGTGTTAAAAAACTATATATCCCTACCTGATTCCTTATTGGGGGAAATCCCTATGGAATGTAAGTTTCTTCAGTAGCATGCTTGAGGTCTTCAATTTGGCCAAGTTTACAGAACTCCTCAAGACTGCAAGTTAAAGTTTGCAAATTCATCAAGTGTATAATTTGGGTCTCAAGTCGTCTAAGTATACATATTGAAGTCTTTATTATCCTCAAAATTTGTGATTTGAAGTCTTCAGATTCTCTTCTTCTTAAAGAGAAGTATCAAATTCACTATGTCTGCAAGTCAAATTCTTCAAAGTTGTTGATTCTGAAAGTTGAAGCTTTCAAGCCTTGACCTTTAGAAGAAAATGAGTAACCATCTCTTTGCATTGCGAGCTTTCCCTCAAATTACCTTACTCGGGGCAGAGTTGAGTATTTATCCCTTTATATCATAAGAATTTCTTTAAATTGTCATGCCTTAAGGTGGATAAAGTTTGTCCCTTTGCATTTATGCTAGCCTTTGACGAAATTATTCTGTAACACCCCTTGTGTGCATTGAAATGCCCTACAGTGTAATTCTCAAATATCTCAATATCTGTGCATGATTTTGAAAATTCAACTTCATATTCTAGTTTAGGGGGAAAAATTTGTGGGAAGAGGGTAGCCCCTGAATTTTAGAAGAACCATAGCGAAAATTAATTTTCACCGAAGGGCCGAGGTAGTGTGCCTGCACTGGTCCCCCCATCGCGCTTGAGTGCAAAAATTCCCTGCGCGTCTGGTCGACATCATACCTAGGGCACGGACCAGTGTAATTCTTCCCTTAGTGTTCTAGCTTTACTCAAGGGCATTTGGGTAATAACCCAATGCCCATTTGAACATGAAAATCCCCTTCCTTAGCCATTTTTTCAAAATCAAAACCCTCTCTAATCCTCTCAAGAACATCTGCCAATGTTCCATTCAAATTCAAGAATCTCAAGAACAAGCTTTAGATTTCAAGAACCCAACTCAAGCCTCAAGTCTTTCTTAAGTTTGTTCAAGAAAATCTCATGTTTAGGTATGTGGGCTTCATTCATGGGATTTCTTCCACCCATGAAGCCAATCCTTCTTTCTTTATAAAATTTCATGATTTTAAGGTTGAATACTTTATGGGTAATCTCTATTATGCATTTTTCACATGATTTAAGTATGTGAGTTTGATTGTGGGAACCTTCCTTCCCACAAGCCCAACGATTTCTCTTCTCCTACTATATGAAGTTTATGAATCTTTGTGGTTATTTATGAACTCTTGAATATGCTATTACTACTATGCATTCTATTATTGTTTAATTTTGGGCATTATGATGAAGTAAAATATTATGTGGTATTTATGGATTTATGAATTATTTTATGGGTATTTATGAACTCTTTTTTATATGATATTATTACACATTGTGCACATGTCCTCTATATGGATTTTGCTAGAAATGATGTGGTTTTATGCCAAAATGTCGTTGGGATTTGATATTATGATGGATTTTATGATATTCAAGTTATGCTCTCTATGATGTTATGAAAAGCTACGAAGGAACTTATGCGTTTAGTTGGTTTTCATGATTTTCAAAATAAAGGTTTTTGCTTGATAAGATGGATTTCATTCTCTCATGTCCATATTTTGAAAGATGATGTATATTATAATGATAGGTTAATTAAGAATGATTTAAACTAATTATATTTCCTATATATCTTGAAATATGATATTTTCTTAAAATATGAGGGTTTTACTATAATATTAGTAGGTTGATTTGTAAGACTTGAAAAGAATTGATCTTACTTCTCTCTTATATCTTACTCTTGAAATGCATGATTTTAAGTATATGTGCTTATGTCCACCATGTGTTTGACTAAGTTACTTGACAAGGATTCTTGATATTGATGAGAGATTATTGTATGAATTTACATGACAAGCATGTTATGATAATTTTATGGGTTCCCAAGCATGTATTAAACTCATGAAAAGTTTCCATGATCTACAAGTGAATTATTGAGCTCTTATGCTATTTTTTGATGCTCTTGTGAAATGTGAAGCCCTTTCCTGATTCTTTGATATGATGGTTTGATGAGCTATTTTCATATTACCTACTGAAAAGTCCATATCGTAAGGTAGAATAATTTACATCTCTCCTACCGAAAAGATTGTATTGTAAGGTAAGGACACATCTCCTACTAAAAAGATTGTATCGTAAGGTATGGATATCTCTCCTACTAAAAAGATTGTATCGTAAGGTAAGGACACCTCTGCTATCGAAAAGATTGTATTGTAAGGTAAGGACATTTCTCTTAACGAAAAGATTGAATCGTAAGGTAAAGACCTCTCTCCTACCGAAAATATTGTATCATAAGGTAAGGACATCTCTTCTACCAAAAAGATTGTATCTTAAAGTAAGGGCATCTCCCAATTCCTATCGAAAGGATTATATCATAAGGTAAGGGACATGTTATACTACCTATCAGAAAGGCTACATTGTGAGGTAGGGGTATTGGTAACACTCTCCGAAAATATTATACCATAACGTAAGTGGGTGGCTATTTGGCCATTCTCATGCATTTTGGTGTGAGACATTGAGCATATATTTCATATTGAGCTTATACCCATTGTCATGATCATGCATCTTGATTCATGTTTTACCTCCTTCGCTGCATTGCACCTTGCATACTTCGTGCATTCCAAGTAATAACACATACTCAATGCCTATATGATATTACCATGTAAGGACCGGAGTTCCTATTGATCATCCTCTTCCAAGTGGCTAGTTGATTTTCTTGGAGAAGCCTTTGGTGAGTCCTCAACTTCGGGGACAATATATACTTTTCATTCAAGCTTGTTAAGACTTGTTTAATACTTTTGGATACTTATCGTTTGAGGGTGAGCCCGGGATGTGTAACACCCCACATTTTTCATGTACTAATGTTATTTAGTGAAACATGATATGGTTTAGTTAAATTAGCTTCAATTGTTAAACAAGTGCTTGACTCTCATGTTAATGGGCGATATGTGTTTCTAATGCTTAAGCGGGTTGAATGAGTATATGTTCTGTGTTGATTTAAGGAGGTTAATACCCTAAAAAAAGTAAAATAATTGAGATTCTTGTATGGCTTAATAATTTAGTAGGAAAAGTCACCTACTTGCTTAGCTTAAATTTGCTAACTAAATGGAGACGAGGCTCGACGTCGAATTTGTCCAAGTTTGATTATGAATAAAGTCTGTATTAAGGGTGTAACCTTAGCCCAAGTTTTAGAATTATAAATAGACTATATTTTTAGTCCAAGGAGGATATTAAAAGGGGCTCAAAGACATCAAAATGTCTTTGATAAATTAGGCCCAAACATAAGTAAGAAGAAAGTTGGAAAATGGGGAGTCAAGGTCCATCAAATTGTCACCCATTTAATCCCAATTAGGAGGGACAAGCTGCTAAATAACAAGTGTATTACTAGTTGTACATGTGTGGGCAAAATGTCAAGAGAAAGATATTCAAATAAGTCCTTAAAAATGGCATAAGAGCAGCCCTCTAGTCATTGCCAATTCAAACAAGTTTTCAGTTTTTCAAAGAAGTGTGCAGTTTTTTCAAAAGATACTTATATACTCTTTATTCCACTTTACCAAGCTGGGGCCAGCTACTATATCACATGTGTATTGATAGGTGGCAATATATGGTCAAAATTGAAATAGAAAGCTGGCCAAGAAAGTCTCTAAAAACGGATCAAATGCATCCTCTAAAGGCATTGCATTTGAACAATATTTTAGCTTTTCAAAACACCATTGTTTTCTATTTATTTCACTTTACCAAGCTGAAAACACAATCCTCTAAGGCTCTTGAAGGAATATATGAACATTTAAGCTAAAGGTAAGCCATTATAGTTATGTATTTAGTATGGTTTCTTCATGAGAAACAAGAAGTATATGCTATTACGTTATGCTGGAAATTCTGGACAGTATGCGTCCTAAGTATTGTTGTGAACGTTTCTTGTTGTTCAAGAGGCTTTTATCTTAATTTGTTGCTGAATTATGAAGTAAGACTTATGTTTTAATAAGGTATAGGTTATTAGTCATGCAATGAAGTTGTTGCATCACTTTTACAGTCCATACAGATGAGTTATTTTACGACGTCGTAATTTACTCTTAAAAAAAACTTGGAAGCTGAAAATTGTAATATGTTGTTCCACGACCTTAACCTTCTTTGGGAATATTTATGGACTATTTTAATACTGATTTTATATGGTAAAAACATTGGAAACAATTTAGGTAAAGTTAAGAAAGATTCGGGATTGTTGATGTCCAAGTCGTGGGAAAGGATGTAACGCTTGTTTGTATGTTATGAAGAATTGTTATGTGTTGTTTCTTATGGGATGTTGTAAGACTATTAATAGTCTAAAATAAGATGTATATGACATCTACATAAGAAAGGTTGTTAGAAAATACAAATTATAAGTGAAAAGGATGAAGAAATATTCCTGCGTCGCTAATTAAACGTTTGCTGCCGGATGTTAGTTTTATGGTATTGGGCTGCTAAGAAATGTTTTGTCACTGCTAATACTAGTCTTATTGTCTAAAGTACTGTAGATAAGTATTTGGGGAAAACGCAGCCACTCTAAGGTAGTAACGAGGTCATAAAACGAGGTATGTAAGGCTATTTGATTTCGTATCATTTGGAATGAAACATAGATTTCTCCTTGGTACATAAAGGTATTTACCAACTTCGACACAACAATTAATTGTGTCTTCACTTGTGTTACATGTTCATATGATTCCATATACAATCACCTTCGAATCTACATCCATACTTGGATACCAAGTTACATGAACTCTTGTTGCTAAGTAATGTTCACGAGTTGTTTCATTTCATATGCATGGCATTATTAATCTAACATACTCTCTCCATTGCCATATTATCTTTTATGATTATCTACATCTCATTTGTTGTATATATATCCCTAAAGCTCCAATATTATGACCACCAATAGAATCATCTCAAAGATAACTAAAAGATAAAGCATATTATTTAGTGATGGGTGGTAGCCCGAGGGGTGGAAGAATCACCTAGCTAGGGACGATCCTATCACGGGTGGTGTCCTGAGGGTTTAAGGAAGAACCTAGTCAGGGATGATCCCGATATCCCGAGGGGTGGAAGAATCACCTAGCTAGGGAAAAATCTTATTATGGGTGGTAGCCCGAGGGGTTAAGGAAGAACCTAGCCAGGGACGATCCCGATACAGTCGTACCACTGATCAGCTGGTCATTTATAGTACATGATGTGCACATATTATACAGTAAAGGTAAAGCTATATAAAGAAAATAAAATACTCCATCCCAAAGTATAACTTAAGGTGGACTCTTATCCTATACCAGTGCATAGTTTTATTTGAGTTGTATTTCATATACAATATTTTCCGGCTTACATACTCAGTACCTTATCTCGTACTGATGTCCTTTATGGGGGACCTGCATTTCATGCTGCAGGTGCAGGTGCTAGTAGATCTCCCAAGTAGAGTACAGGACATTCAGCTGCTATTACCAAGCTCCAGGTTGTTCCGGAGCTTTGTGTGTATTTAGAGCTTTTATGTTTGCATTATATAGTTAGTTCAGACGGGGCCTTTCACAAATATTATAAGATACTTTCTCTTGACTAGAGGCTTTGTAGACTATGTAAATTAAAGTGTGGTAATGTCTCATACTTTAGACACCGTGGCCCCAACGGCCTAGCTATACGCATCTCCTTTTAGCTTGTTATTACTGTTTATCTTCTAGAAGCATGCCAAACATAGAAATTCCTTATAAAATGTATACAAGGCGCATAGATATAGGTTGGTTCTCCCAAGCCTTATCGATAACTGATGCCAGTCCGCCCTAACAGGATCTGGGGCATGACAGAAGTGGTATCAGAGTGGGTCATCCTAGGGAGTCTACAAAGCCGTATCAATGTATAGTCTTGTTTATCGATGTGTTGTGCACCACATTTATAAGCAGGAAACTACGTGACATTTAAGAGTTGTTACTTTCCTACTGTTCTTTAGATCGTGCCGTAGAGTTAGGTGAATTATGTCTAACTCCTAAATGTTTTGTACAACGAGCAAGTATGCCAGAAATGAGGAAGAACAAAGGTAAAGTAAAGGAAGTAGAAGTGGGGTTTGGTTCACCTAGTCATATGAGACAACGAAATGAGACTCAAGATGAGTCCCTGTCACGGACATCTTTAACCCCTTCAGCTCCTGATGAACCAGGAAATAGTGAAATTCCCCCAGAACCACCTATCTATGCTACAGTGCAGGATCTAAGAAATTCAGTCCAACTATTGACTCGTATAGTTGTTGGCCAAGGCCAAAGACAGGAATGTTCGGTTATAGGTGCAGATAGTTCAAATATGATAGCTGGCACCTAGGATACTAGACTTCATTAATTTGGACCCTCCAGCCTTCACTGGGTCTGATCCTAATGAAGATCCCCAAGACTTCATTGATCAGATTCAGCATACATTTGATGTTATGCATGTCAGTGGTACAGAAGTTGTTGAGTTAGCAGTATATCGGTTGAAGGGTGTGGCTATATTGTGGTATGAAGTGTGGAAGCAGTCCAAAGATATAGATGCACCCCCAACTACTTGGAAGGAGTTCAAAGAGGCCTTTCTTGACCATTAATTACCATTGGAGATTCGAGAGGCCCATGCAGATCAGTTCCTGAATCTCCACCAGGGGAATATGAGCGTGAGGGAGTATAGCCTCCAATTTAATTCCCTATCCAGGTATGCTCCTAATGTAGTTACTGCTATGGCAGATAGAGTTCATCGATATATGGATAGAATGGATATGTACTGGTTAGAGACTGTACTATTTCTTTCTTGAATAAAGACATGGACATAGCAATGCAAGCTTTTGCATAGAAATTGGAGGACTAGAGAAAGAGCAGGCGGACACAGGAGTTAGAAAGGGTGCAATCTAAGAGGACCAGATCTTCAGGGTAGTGTACACCATCCCAAGGTGAGTTTAGGCCTTGGTTTTCTAATAGACCACCTAGGCCATCATTTTCCTATTCTACAACCAATGCCCTATCACAACTTCAAGGGTCTAGAATTAATCAATTTGGTCAACGAGGTGAAGGACAAGGTTCACGAACAACAAGAGGATCGGCAGGCCAATCAATGAATCCTAAGTAGCCTTGTAAATAGTATGGAAGAAATCATCTAGGTATATGTCGTGTTGGGACAGATGGTTGTTATTGTTATGGTACGCCAGGGAACATGATGAGAGATTGCCCGAGGAGGCATATGGGTAAGATAACACAACCTACTGGGTCAGTTGTACCATCTTCATCGTCAGTTCCTCCATTAGGAAGGGGCCAACAAGTACCTACGGGTCGTGGTAGAGGTGTTAGAGGGGCAACTACCTCTAGCGGGATCCAGAATCACACTTATGCTTTGGGGAATTGGCAGAATTTGGAAGCTTCACCTGATGTGGTCACAGGTACATTGTCCATCTTCTCTCATAATTTATATGCATTGATTGACCCTGGTTCTATAGTATCATACATTTCCCCACTAGTTGCTGGGAAGCTTAAGAGAAAACCTAAATTAATGAGTAAAACATTTGAGGTGTCTACACCAATCGGTGAATATATTATAGCTAGAAGGGTTTATTATGACTGTGTAGTAACTATTTGT
>JAOTQR010077007.1:0-12537 GCA_025774065.1 Solanum ossicruentum
TTTTGTTCATTGTTTTTGTTCTTTTTCAGGGTGTATGAGTAGTGTATGCCCAACATTCGGAGTTAAGGCAATCCCTTAACTCTATTTGATCCAGATATCTATGGAACTTAAAGAAGAATGGCCCAAGAAAATGCTAACAACATGGCCAATGCAGCTCTGAATAGGAACAGTAACAAGGATGCTGTGAATGAGAAACCACCTCCTTTGGAGGACATTCCATATCCTCAGTTTCAATGCTAATGCTTACCAGTGAAATCACTATAGGTTGAATCCTATGGCTATGGAAGTTACTGGAGCTATTGTGTTGGCACTACAACTGGCAGACACAAAGTTCACAGTCTCGAGTGGGTTACTCAGATGTTGTAGAATCATGGGCTATTTGCGAGCTTACCATCAAAGGATCCACATAACCACCTACATTATGTGGCATTTGTCTGTAAGAGTGTGATAAGGACACAGAATCTATCTATGGATGCAGTGGGGCTTTGCTTCTTCCCATTGTTTCTCACGGGCAATGCAGCATTATGGCTATCTGAGCTCCTGCAGAGTTCAATCACCTATTGGGCAAACTTTCAGAAGGCCTTTTTGGAGAGATACTTCCCTATATCGAAAAAGCTCAAGTTGAAGGACCAGATCATAATTTTGAGCAAGTTCCTGGTAATTCGATAAGCACTACTTGGAAGAAGTTCACAAAATGTCTTAAGAGCATCCATGGCAACAGGATAGTGAATGATGCCTTGGTGGAGATCTTCTACAATGCCCTTGATAAGAACAGTCAGGCATGTGCTTACACTCTCACTGTGGGGTATGTTTCTAGATCAACCATTTCTAAGGATTGCAGAGCGAATGGAAAGAGTGGTCAAGACAAATCATGCATGGGATCAGTGGGATAGAGCTTCCACAAAGAGTTCATGTGTTGTTAGTGTGAGTCCAGAGCAAATCAAAATTAATGAAAAGATCATGCAGTACCTTGCTTAGATTCGCACATGTATGGAGGTAATTATGAAACAGAGCAAAGAAAAATTGAATACAATGGTTCATCAACCTCCACATGCACCCATGCTTGAGGATTCATACTATGATGAGGACACATGTTGTTTTGCTTATCAGACAGGGGGTTTCCGGACCAACACCTAAGGGTATAATTAGGACTATTCGCGCCAAGGTCAAGGGAACCAAGGTCAATGCTTTGGTAGAGATGGAGCTTATAGGAACAACCACTATAACACCCCTCATGTGGTTTCTTATAGTGTAATTCTCAAATATCTATTCATATATGATTTTGAAAATCTGACTTTATATTCTTGGTCAGGGGGCAAAAAAGTGTAGGAAATGGGTGACCATCTATTTTTAGATGACTCGTAACCAAAATTAATTTTATGCTACGGGAACCGAGGCAGTATGCCTATGTGACTGCACCGCATCGTCCCTGGGTGTGACTCAGTGTAAATTGAGCCTCCATGTTTTTTCCATATCGAGCCTATGGCAGAAACCAGTACAAACATTTCCTTACTTTCCAGCTTCGCTCAAGGGCATTTGGGTAAAAACACGATGCTTATATATATGGAAATACTTCAATTTTCCACCATTTTCAAACCCTAGAACACTCTAAACCCTCCCAATTCACCATCAAATACTCCATTTAATCTCAAGAATCTCAAGAACTTGCTTTGGGTTTCAAGAACCCAACTCAAGCCTCAAGTCTTCCCTAATGTTTTCTTCAAGAACTCTAAAGGTATGAGGGTCTTCATCTATGGGTCCTTTCACCCATGGAGCCCAACTCTTTCTTTTTATGAAATTTCATGATTTCAAGATTAAATTCATCATGCGTACTTCCTGTTATGCATTATCTATATGAGTTATGTTTGATTTTATCAATTATTGATTGATTATGCATAAATATTTATTGAAATAATATTTCATGCGTTAATTTGTATCCATTGAAGCTATGCATGATATGAACTATGAAAACTATGGAGGATCAAGAAATTTTAAGATGGATTTCATGATAACCAAATTAAGGGTTTTACTACAATCTTGGTGGGTTGTCTTGCATGACTTTAAAATGAATTGATTTTACTCTTTCTTGTCTTATACTTTTAAGTTGCATGATTTTGAGAATGTATATATATATCCACCATGTTTACTAAATTTACATGTTAAGGATTCTTATGTGGATGAAATCTATTACATGATTTGCAAGACAAGTGTTTCTATGGTAATCACTGGCTTTCTCATGTGAATTGTGAAGCCTACTAGAAGGGGTTATGACCTAAGCTATATTTATCGCCCTTTAGTATAGGGCAAATATCTATATGAAGGGATTATGACCTAAGCTATATTCCTCATCCTCATGTACAATTTAATACTATGCAACATCTAAGGCCTACATGAAGGGGTTATGACCTATGTTATATCTTTACCCTCATATAGTATCCAATACCTACTAGAAGGAGTTATGGCCTAAGCTATATTCCTCATCCTCTAGTACAAGGTATATGAATGAGCTACTCATGTGACTTTATTGCGTTAAACAAGTTATGCAAGTATGTTTATTCTCATGCATATTTAACCTAAGTATTGATTATCCATTTCATATTAAGCTCATGTCTAACAATTATGATTATGCATCCTGGTTATTATGGCTTATGATTGTTGTTGCATTGCACCCCACATACTTAGTACATTCCAAGTACTAACGCATACTTTATGCCTACATGATCTTACCTTGTAGGAATTGGAGCTCCTATTGATACTTCTCGTCCACGTGGCTAGTTGGACCGTTTGAAGATAGCTTTGGGTGTATCCTCAATTCTAGGGACAATATCTATCTTACTTTCATGTTAATGCTAAGACTTGTCTAATTTTGGATACTCTTTTTGAGGGTGAGCCCGAGAGATGTCTTGGCCCCCACTCCATCTAAAGTAGAGGTGTTATTGGATATGGATTTCATGTATTGAGCAAGACTCCTTTTATGTCTAAGTTATTATGAAAGACTTCCCTTAGTCTCTTATTTCCCTCTATGCTCTTTTATGTTGAGGATGAGATGGAAGTCCCTAGTCCCGCTTCCCTTAGACTCTTTTACTACTTGTTTGTTGTCTCCTTTTGCTTTTGCAATCAAGGATATATAAATGATATGCTAAGAGTCTTATTTAGGTCACTTCGGGTTCCCCAATCGCCGTGTCACATCTTGGCCCTAGACTTGAGTTATAACAAGATTGGTATCAGAGCACTAGTTTGTTAATAATCCTTGGGAATCCAAAACACCATTTCAACTAGTGTCTTCTTCGTGGTTGTTGAAATGACCCCAAAAAGTGCCCAAAAATGTGCCTCGAATGTGCCTAGAATCGTAATTTTCATATATCTCAAACTTTATGCGTGATATTGAAAATCCAACTTTATATTTTTGATCAGGGGGCAAAATTTAGTGGGAAATGCACCTAATCAAAATTTTAGAGCAACCGTATCAAAACTCAAAAACCCATAATTTTGCTTATCCAGAGTTTGTCTACGATGGTACTGTGACACCCTCCATCATGGACAAGTGTAAATTTGCCTTCGTGATAGGTCCACATTGCGGACAAAATTCGGACCTGTGTATTTTGTTGCCAACTATTTTATCTCGTTCCAAGGCTTTTGGGTCTTGGGCCTAAGTCCTCCCTGTGTGAAAAAGCCTATACTTAGCCATATTATACCTTCATATCATACAAGACATTCCCCAATACTATTTCAAGTACTTAGACAAATATTTCACCTCAAAATTTAAGTCCCAAAACTTATCCGGATCTTATGGATTTCACTCAAGCTTCAAGTTTCCATTTCCAGTCTTCATCAAGAATTCTCCAAAGTCAAGTTATGTGGGTTTCAACTATTAGGTCCTTTCTCCCATGGTGCTCAAGCTTCCGTTTTAACTAAATCTCATGTTTCTAAGTTGATTTACTTATGAGTCTTACTATGAATTTGACTATGAACTATGCAAGGGTTTTGTAAATGTGTGACTGTTTATGCATGTTTTGAGCTGTGAATCTTAGATCTATCTTGATACTTGATTAAGGGCTTTGATGTATGTTATATGAGGGTATTACCAAGTGTTGGTGGGTGGCTTTACATTATTAATTTTTCTTGCATGGTTTCGCTCTTGAATTACTCGGTTTTACACTAGCACTGCACACCCACCAAGTGTTTGGTAAAATGTCTGGCTAATTTATCTTGAGTTGTTGTAGGACTAATGCTTGGCATAGGAGTTAAGTGACTTTATGATGATGAAAGGAGGTTATGTATGTGTCAATTCCATGTGGAGTGTCTATTGTTTTGTAAGTCGATTCTATGAGCAGTGTCTATTATGTTATAAGTTGACCATAGACAATTGAGGGATGATGCCTCAATCGCCCAGATAGAGGTGGTAAGTCATCAACCAATTGAGGGTTTGGTACCTCAATCGCCTAACATGGGGGTGGTAAGCCATTAACAAATTGAGGGGTTGGTACCTCAATCTCCTAAGATAGGGGTGGTAAGCCATCAACCAATTGAGGGGTTAGTACCTCAATCACTTCTAAGGGGTGGTCTACCTTAGATTCCAACCACTAAGTTCCTTGGTCTATGATGATGGTCTATTCCAACATATGTAATATGATTTATGTATAAGCATGTTTACTCCAAGTATCATTCATGCATGTCATATTGTTATATGCTCATCTATTGTCTAGTTATGCATTTAGACTATGTTTCCTATTTATTATTGTATTGCATCTTACATACTTAGTACCATGTAGAATTCGTAGCACCACTTGATCCTTCTCCTCCTCCACATAGCTAGTGTGATATCTCTCAAAGCAAGTTGGCGAGTCCTCAACTTCGAGGACATACTTCTCTTGATTTATGTTATGTATAGACTCTTTTTTTTTATTGTATGCTTTGTCTATGAGGGTGAGCCAGGTTATTTGTCTTGGCCCTTGCTAAGTTCTATGTTTAGAGGTGTTGTTGGAGATGTTATGTAATGATGCTATGAGCCTTGACTCTCTTGACTCTTTTGATACTTTATGGTATGGAAGATGTTGCTTAGCCTCGTTTATCTCTATTTATTATTTCTTATTGCTATTTTATTTCTTTCGCAACCAAGGATGTGTAATGATATGTCAAGAGGCTTGCTTGGGGTCCCTTCGAGTTCCCCATGTGACATTCACGTCTAAGCCCTAGGCTCGGGTTGTGAAAAACATGGTTTCAGAGCACTAGGTTGTTAATGGTCTTCGACAAAACACATCGCGTTGATTAGAGTCTTATTCATGGTTATGTTATATACCACAACTATGAGTAAGAGGCTATGAGACGCTTTAGGAAATGTTTTTCTTCTTCTTGATCTATGTCGTCCTATAAAAGTTAAGGTAAATTTCCCCTCTAATGATTATTCTTTACTATGCTAGAGTATTCCTAACACAAGAGGAAGAAGAGCCTACACACCCGAGGAACAACCAGCTCATGGTGAGCTCCGAGATGCTCTTACTTTGCTAACTCAAATTGTGGCTAACCAAGGGGCCAAATCCCCTCATGCTCCTACTCTGGCATCTTCGGTGAGATACTTTATGAGGATAAACCCACCAGAGTTCAATGGATCTAAGTTGGATGAGGACCCCCAAGAATTTATTGATGAGGTATACAAAGTGTTGTCTATCATAGGGTAAGGTCGGAAGAGAAGGCAGAGTTGGTGGCTTACCAACTCAAGGGGTGGCCCAAATATGGTGCACTTAATAGAAGAAGGAGAAGGGGAACAATAATGAGGTTCTATGGGAGGAGTTTAAGGAGGCTTTCCTCAACTGATTCTTCTCTCTTGAGCTTAGGGAGGACAAAATGGTAGAGTTTATGAATTTGAGCCAGGGATCTATGAGTGTGAGGGAATATTCCCTCAAGTTCAACCAACTCTCAAAATATGATCCACACTTGATTACCGACCTAAGGTGCTGGGTGTGATGACTTGGTGAGTGAGGAGTGTCAATCCACTATGCTAATTAGTGACATGGATTTGTCCCATTTGATAACTTATGCCGAGCAAATGGAGGAGGCAAATTTGAGGAAGAGAAGGGGGAATGAGGCCAAATGTAGGAGGAAAAGTTGAGGAAGAGAAGGGGGCATGAGGCCAAGAAGTCCTGTTTTAATGGTAAGTTCCAAAGTCGACATGGCAGCTGGTTTCATCAAGGACAAGGGTCTTCTCATGCTTCTTGTGGGAGGTTTTCCAATGGCTACCCAAGGCCCCAAGAGGGTGATGGTATGGTGCCTAGGCTTATGTGTCCAAAGTGTGGTAAGGGCCATGCTTGAGGGATACCAATACTTGTTTTGGTTGTGAGGAAGTAGCCATAAGATGAGTGATTGTCCACGAAATTGCAACAAGTTAAGGATGATCGTCCTCAAGGGTGAGGTGCCAATGCGGTTACTTTGGGTAGAGGAGGCCAACAAGATGGTGCCCCATGGCACAATTGGTTTTATGCTCTCCATGGGAGGCAAGGGGTTGATGAGGTTTCCAATGTAATCATCGGTATGTTAAAAGTCTTTGATTTTGATGTGTATGCATTGATAGACCTTGGTGCCACTCTTTCTTTTATTACTCCTCTTATTGCCAAAAAGTTTCATGTTGATCCTGAATTGTTGTGTGAGTCTTATGAGATGCCTACTCCTATTGGTGCATCTGTTATTGCTAGAAAGGTCTATAGAAATTATAGCATTTGCATCTTACATAAAATATTATATTGTGATCTTGTTGAGTTGGATATGGTTGATTTTGATGTTAATCTTGGGATGGAATGGTTACATGCATATTATGCCTCTATTGATTGTAGAACCCATAGGGTTAAATTTCAATTCCCAAATGAACCCATCCTTGAGTGGGAGAGTCCTGATGTTGTGGTCAAGGGTAGGTTTATCTATTGCATTAAAGCCCAAAAGTTGATCTCTAAGGGGTTACTCTATCATCTTATGAGGGTTAGGGATGTTGAGTCTAATTTCCTTCCTATAAAGTTGATTCTGGTGGTTAGTGAATTTCTTGATGTCTTTCCTAATGACCTTCCAGGTGTTCCTCCCGAAAGGAAAATAGACTTTGGTATAGACCTCCTTCCAAATACTCAACCCATTTCTATTCCCCCTTATAGTATGCCCCCGGCGGAGTTAAAGGTGTTGAAGGAGCAATTGAGAAACTTGTTGGAGAAGGGCTTTATTAGTCCTAGCCAATCAGCTTGGGGTATACCAGTGTTGTGTGTTAAGAAGAAGGATAAGTCTCTTAGAATATGCATTGACTACCAATAACTTAATCGGGTTACCATCAAGAATAAGTATCCTCTCCTAAGAATTAATGATTTCTTTGACCAATTTCAAGGAGCTAGTGACTTCTCTAAGATTGATCTTTGGTTTGGGTATCATCAAGTGAAGGTGAGGGAGTGTGACATTCCCAAGACGACCTTCTGGACTAAGTATGGACATTATGAATTTATGGTTATGTCATTTGGGTTGACCAATACACTATCTTTATGGATCTTATGAATAGGGTCTTTAAAACTTACCTTGATTTGTTTGTGGTTGTTTTCATTGATGATATTTTGATCTATTAACATAGTGAGGAGAAGCATGTGGCTCATTTGAGGGTAGTGCTACAAAGATTGAGGGAAGAGAAGTTGTATTCTAAATTTGAGAAGTGTGATTTTTTGTTGAAAGAGGTCGCCTTTCTAGGGGTGGTTTAGGGGGATGTTATTAAGGCTGATCCAAAAAAGATGGATGTGATTAGAAATTAGCCTAGACCATTGACCCCATCGGACATTAGAAGCTTCTTGGGCTTAGGGGGTTACTATTGGAGGTTTGTGAATGAATTCTCTTCTACTTCTTCTCCCATGACTAAGTTGACTCAAATAAGGCTAAGTTTGTGTGGAATGATGAGTGTGAAAAAAGTTTCCAAACCTTGACTGATAGGCTTTTGTTCGCTCCTATCTTGTCTCTACCAGAAGGGTTGGAAGGTTTTAAAGTTGTATTCGATAAAAGTCATATGTACGGGTGTATATTGTGATGGCTCCCAGATTTGTTTGGGTTGTGTTTTGATGCAAAATGGTAAGGTGATAGGCTATGCTTCTAGGCACCTTAAAATTCAAGAAAAGAATTTTCCTACTTATGATCTTGAATTGGCCACCGTGGTATTTGCCAAGAAAATTTGGCCATTATTTGTATGAAGTGCATATTGGTGTGTTTACCAATCATAAGAGTCTCCAAAACTTGAGACAAAGAAGGTGGTTAAAACTTCTCAAGGATTATGATATGAGTGTACATTATCATCCCGGTAATGCTAATATAGTGACGGATGCTTTGAGTAGGGTGTTTATAAGTAGCCTAGCTCATATTAACGACAGGGACAAAGAGGTGGCTAGAGAGGTCCATCGATTAGCTAGATTGGGGGTTAGGTTGGAAGAGGTTGATAATGGTTATATTGTGGTTATTGATGGCTTAAAATCTTCCTTAGTTGATGAGGTAAAAGCAAAGCAAGATCTTGATTCCTCCTTGTTAGTATTGAAGGCCTTGGTAAGAGAGGGCAAGGTGGAGGTTTTCTCCCAAGGAGGAGATGGTGCTCTTAGGTACCAAGGTAGGTTGTGTGTACCTTGTATTGATGGCTTGTGAGAGAATATTCTTAATGAGGCTCATAATTCTTCCTATTATATTCACCCCGATTCGACCAAGATGTATAGAGATTTGAGGGATGTGTTTTAATGGGGAGGTATGAAGAACGACATTGCTAAATTTGTATCCAGTATCAAAGGCTAGGTGGCCTAACCTAAGATATAGAGATTCATACTAGAAGTGGGAGGAAATTAGCATGGACTTTGTTGTTGGATTGCCTAAGACTAGAAAGGGTTTTGATTCTATTTGGGTTATAGTTGATAGGATGACAAAGTCGGTTCATTTCCTACAGGTTAAGACTACTTATAGGGGTCCTTTGGAGGTCCTTCCAAAGGGGTCGGGACCAAGGTAAAGCTTAGTACGACCTTTCACCCTCAAATGGATGGCCAACCAAAAAGAACTATCGAAACTCTTGAGGATATGCTTAGTCTTGCATTTTGGATTTTAAGGGTAGTTGGGATGATCATCTTCTATTGATTAAGTTTGCTTATAACAATAACTATCATTCTAGTGTTGGTATGGCTTCTTTTAACGCCCTCTATGGTAGATGTTGTAGATCACCGGTTAAGTGGTTTGAAGTGGGAGAAATGGCTTGTTGGGTCCGGATCTGGTTATGGTAGCTCTGAGGAAGGTAAGTTTAACTAGAGAATGGTTTAAAATAGTCCAAAGTTGTCAAAAGTCCTATGCCGATATGAGGAGAAGAGACCATGAATTTAAAGTTAGTGATTGGGTTTATTTGAAGGTGTCACCCATGAAGTGTATGGTTTGTTTTGGTAAGAAAGGTAAGTTAAGTGCAAGATCTGTGGATCTTTATAGGGTGTTGAGGAGGACTGGTAAGGTGGCATATGAGTTGGAATTGCCTAGTGAAATGGATTTGGTTCATTCAGTTTTCCATGTGTCTATGTTGAGGAAGTGTGTGGGTGATCCAGATGCTTTTGTTCCATTGAATGTTGTGGGTGCTATTGAAGCCAACTTAACTTATGAAGAAGTTCCAGTAGAGATCTTGGATAGAGAAGTGAAGAGGTTGAGGAACAAGGATGTTGCTTCCTGTAATGTCATTTGGAGGAATCAACAAGTCGAAAGTGCTACATGGGAGGCCGAAGCTGACATGCAAAAGAAATATCCCTATCTCTTCCATTCCACTCAAGCCTAAGGTACTAGCTCTAGGTCTCCTATGTGATTTCAAGTCTTAAGTTTCATCCCCTATGTAATTTTCATTCATTCATGTTTATGTTGACAAAGCTCATGGTGATTTTAACACTAATATTGAGATTTTGAAAATGGTTTGTCAAGTGTATTGTTGCATTCTTGTTAGGGCTGATTTCTTCATGATTACTCTTCTCATATACGTCTCTTTGACATTCGGGGATGAATGTTCCCAAGGAGGAGATATTGAAACGACTCAAAAAAGTATTCGAAGATGTGCCTCGAAAGTGCCTGGAATCGCAATTTCCATATATCTCAAAATTCGTGCTTGATATCAAAAAACTGACTTCATATTCTTCATCAGGGGAAAAATTGAGTAAGGAATGGTTCTAATCCCGATTTTATAGCAACCGTATCAAAATTCAAAAATTCATAAATTTGCTTATATAGTGTCTATCCGCGATGGTACCGCAATGCGCCTCCATTACGGACTAGTGTAAATTTGCCTCTGCGATAGGTCTGTGTCACAGACCAGATGTGGACCTGTGTATTTTGTTACCAGTGATTTTATCTCGGTCCAAGGCTTTTGGGTCTTGGGCCTAAATCCTCCTATGCGTGAAAATGACTATACTTATAGCCATATTTTACCTTCATATCATTCAAGGAATTCACTAATACTCTATCAAACACTTAGACAAATATTTCACCCCAAAATTTAAGCCCCAAAACTTAATTGAATCTTAAGGATTTCACTCAAGCTTCAAGACTCCATTTCCAATCTTCATGAAGAATTATCCAAAGTCAAGGCATGTGGGTTTCAACCATTGGGTCCTTTCACTCATGGTGCTCAAGCTTCCTTTTTACCTAAATCTCATATTTTTAATTTGATTTACTTATGAGTCTTACTTACTATGAATTTGACTATGAACTATGTTGGTATTTTGTAAAAGTATGACTGTTTGTGCATGTTTTGAGCTATGAATCATAGATCTATCTTGATCATTTGATGAAGGGTTTTTGACGTATGTTACATGAGGGTATTACCAAGTATTGATAGGTGGTTTTATATTATATTTTCTTGTATAGTTTCACTCTTGAATTACATGGTTTTACACTAGCATTGCACACCCACCAAGTTTTTGACAAAATGTCTGCCTAATGTATCTTGAGTTGTTGAAAGCCTAATGCTTGGCATATGAGTTAAGTAACTTTATGATGATGAAAGAAGGTTATGTATGTGTTGATTTCATGAGAAGTGTCTATTGTGTTGTGAGTTGATTCCATGAGAAGTGTCTATTGTGTTGTGAGTTGACCATAGCCAATATGATGCCTCAATCGCCTAAGATGGGGGTTGTAAGCCATCAACCAATTGAGGGGTTGGTACCTTAATTGCATAACATGGGGGTGGTAAGCCATCAACCAATTAAGGGGTTGGTACCTCAATTACTTCTAAGGGCTGGTCTACCTTAGAATCGTAGAAGTAAGTTGCTTAGTCTATGATGATTGTATGTTAGCACATACGTAATATGATTTATGTATAAGCATGTTTACTCCAAGTATCATTTATGCATGTCATATTGTTATTTGCTCATATATTGCCTAATAATATATTTGACTATGTTGCTTATCTATTGTTGCATTGCATCCTACATACTTAGTACATTAAAACTTGCAAACGCATTCTCTATGCCTACATGATGTTACCATGTTGGAACTAGAGCCCAACTTGATTATCCTCCCCCTCCATGTAGCTAGTGCGATATCTCTCAAAGCAAGTTGGTTAGTCCTCAACTTCGAGGATATACTTCTTTTCATTTATGCTATGTAAAAGGCTTTCTTTCTTTATTGTATGCTTTGACTATGAGAGTGAACCTAGTTGCTTGTCTTGGCCCCTGCTAAGTTCTATGTTTAGAGGATTTGTTGGACAAGTTATGTGAGGATGCTATGAGCCTCGACTCTCTTGACTCTTTTGATGCTTTATGATATGAAAGATGTTCCTTAGCCCCATTTATCCCTATTTACTATTTCTTATTGCTATTTTATTGCTTCCACATCAAGGATGTGTAATAATATGTTAAGAGGATTGCTCGGGGTCCCTTTCGGTTCCCCATGCAACGTGTCTCATCTAGGCCCTAGGCTTAGGTCGTGACAGTTTGAAAGTGCACCATGACTATAAATAGGAGGCTATGAGACATTTTTAGGAAACAGTTCACTTCTTCATAATCTATGTCGTGCTTTAGGTTTGAAAATAAGGTTTCCTTCCCTAATGGGTACTCTTTTGCTCTTTTAGATCATGCCCCTACCAAGAGGAAGACCACAGAGGGCTCCGACACCTGAGGAGTTACTAGCTCATCCAGCTGCCTAAGAAGGAGGGGTTATACATATTGAATTCTAAAATGCCATTACTGTGTTGGCACATGCCATGACTAACCAATTGAACAAAGGGACAAGCTTCTTATGCTCCTACTCTGGCCTTACGAGTGAAGGACTTTGCAAGGATAAACCCTCTAGAGTTTCATGGTTCCAAAACGAAATAGGAACCCTAAGAATTTAGTGATGAGGTATATAAAGTCCTTACTATTATGGAACTTAGTTCAGAAGAGAAGGTGGAACTTGAGGCCTACCAACTCAAGGGTGTTGAACAAATTTTGTTTGCTCAGTAGAAGTTAGAGAGAGAGAATAATGATCCCATCCAATGGGAGGAATTCAAGGGTTCCTTCCTCAATCAATTCTTCCCTATTGAATTGA
>JAOTQR010077008.1:0-12536 GCA_025774065.1 Solanum ossicruentum
TGATGTAAAAACCACTCTCCTTTTCAACAAGCAATTTGAATTGCTTGAATTTCTCAAACACTTCTGATTTTTCCTTCGAAAAATACACCCAAGTGTGTTGAGTAAAATCATCAATAAATGTAACAAAGTATCGATGATTACCATATGACTGAGGTGTGAATGGTCCACATACATCAGAATGAATCAACTCTAGTGGCTGCTTTGCTCGATACGTTGTTTCCTTGGGAAAACTACTTCTTGGATGCTTGCTAATGACACATCCTTCGCATAATCGACCGAAGTGATCGATATGTGGTAATCCATGAACCATCTTCTTACGGGAGAGCAAGCTGAGTCCAGCGAAGTTAAAATGGCCGAACCTCAAATGCCAAAGCCATGAAGGATAATTGACACACGCCTTGAGACATCGTGACATCTCATTCTTTATGTTGAGCATAAACATTCGATTCTTTGACATCTTCACATTTGCAATCACTCTACGATTTCGATCTCTTAGTACAAGACTGAGATCCTCCATATGGACAGAATATACTTTCTCCAAAAGTTGTCCCAAACTCAAAATATTACTTGTCATTTTCGGAATATAATACACATTAGTAATAAACTAACCTGTATCATTTTCCAATCGAATCGAAATCATACCTTTGCCTTCAACAAGTATCTTGGAGTTATCACCGAATGAGACTTTGCCTGTGATAGTCTCATCCAATACAATGAACATCTCTTTCCTCCCGTACATGTGATTACTTGCGCCGGTATCCAAGTACCATAATTCATTGTTTTCTCCACCATCCTCTTTAAAGGCCAATAAAAGAGCTTGGTCGGTATCACTCACCAAATTAGACTTCTCTTCAACATCATTGCTTTCTTTATGCCAACAATCAGAAGCATAATGGCCAAGTTTATGGCAATTATAATACCGAATTTTAGATTTGTCATACCGTGGATTTGGCTGATTTCTTCCTCGACCACGAACACTTCTTTGATTCTGGGATTTATCATCATTTTGATTATAGTTTCCTCTGCTTCGTCCATGTCCTCTTCCTTGGAATCGACCTCGGCCTCGATCTCGATCTCGATCATGAGTCGATGCTCGATTTTGCACATGGTCTCTCTTTTGCTCTTTTTCATCTTGAATGGTCAGCTTTGCTTGAAGTGCTTGCTCCAGCGTCTTCTCCTCCTTCCTCTTCTTACGGTGTTCATGTGCCACCACGGAACCAGCAAGCTCATCGACGTTGAGCGTTGCAAGATCCTTTGATTCTTCTATTGCACATACAACATTCTCGGAATTATCAGTTAACGACCTTAGAATATTCTCCACAACTCGTGCATCGGACAACTTTTCTCTGTCTCGATTTAATTGATTCACCACAATTTGAACACGCATGATGTATTCGGATACTCCTTCGGACTCCTTCATCTTCATGCCTTCCAACTCACCACGAAGAGTTTGGAGATGAACTTATTTAACTCTATCAGCTCCTTTGTACGCTGTCTCCAAGATGTCCCATGCTTCTTTTGAAGTTTCCCTACAGACAATCTTCTCAAAGCCAGACTCATCAACAACTCGGAACAACATGTACAAAGTTGTCTTATCTTTTGATCACGTCTCTTTCAACGCCTTATTTTGAGTCGCCGAGTATCCTGCAGTAGTTTCTGGTTCTACAAAACCTTCGTGAACTACCTCCCAACAATCCATTGTACCGAGAAGAGCTTTCATTTGGATGGTCCAATTCTCGTAATACTCTTCCTAATTCTTGCTGAAAAAGAAATCCTGATGCATTATAGCAGAACCTAAGTAAAATCAGGACTTTTGGTCCTTACAGAAAGAATGAAAAAGAGTGATTTGGTTTAGTCACATCAAATGCATATTCAACATCACACCTTCGTCAATCAGGACAGCGGCATATTATTGGTTACACTCGCCATAGGCTCTGATACCAAATGTTAAGTGCGCAGCGGAATACACTCGCACAAGTGTCTCACACGAGAAGGAGAGAAAAAAGAATTTTGAACTTAACACTTTTATTTTCTTTTCTTACTTCTTAAAAAAATAAGATGCATCTATTTATATGCTAAAAAAAACTTTTTCACTTCCAAAGAGATAAACATAAAACTTGTATAGTCATAGAACAAAGAGACTCTTGATTAGATACATGTATTTTGGACTAGGTTCATCCTCCTTTATTTAGTTTTTTGAGTCTTTCAATTTTCTTTAATGAATTTGGTTTAATTTTCAACATTAGTATCATAGATCCTGTCCGTTCTTGATTCGTTTCGCTTGTTAGAATAGTTCACTGTAGAAGTCATATCCTTTAGTAATATGAGATTTCTGTGCCAGTGTAAATGAATAGTTCTAACAGATTATTATGGCTCAGTAATTATAGGTTTGTAAGTGATACTCCATTATGACAACTAATTTTCACCGCTTTACATTATTTTTATTAGTTTACGACAATACTTGAAGAGCGTCATTTTAAAGTTTCTTATTAGGTCGATAATACTTCGGTTGAGAAGGAAAAAGGGCCGATAATTTAGGTATAGCAAGTAGCGAGGACACTTTTGAATGAATTGTTTCACCTTCTGATCTTTAACTTGGTTCAATGCTTTAAAGTCACCGCAACAATCTGAACCCAATACTTTTGTTTTGATATTTTAATTATGTGTCTTTCTTTAGCATAATATTTGGGAGAGTTCATAAGCCGTTTGTTGTCTTTGGCATTATCATGTTTGGCATCTATTTTCATTTATAAATCGTATGGTAGTTAGTTTCAATGTTTATTCGCGAATGTAGTTAATTAATTTTACCTTTTATAAATTAGATACATAAGCCTGAACAACCTGAGGAGTTAGCATCACATTCAGCAGAGTAGTGAAGTGCTTCATCTTCAATTTCATTTATTTCTTGGGCAATGACACTCCTTCACGCGTTAGCATTATTCATATCAATTCGAACAAGAAAATTGAATTGCTTATCTTTACTCAATACCATCTTACAATAGTTCTTGCATTCTTTCTTCTATAAAATATGGCAAGAACTGGATATATTTGGGTGAGGTGAAATGTTGTCTGAAATGAAGTAAATTATTCAGCTAGTTCATTTTGGCTTTAAAAGTGTTCAAATATAATGTAAGATGTTGTAAATGCAGCTCATACCTTTACTTTTTTCCTTTTTTTTTTCCAGATCAAATAGAACTTGGTGTATATTTGCCAGCATGTAGAAGTTGTAATCAACTACTTTTGAACTACAAACTTATTCAATAAGCATGTAACATTTTGTTTTCCCGAGGAAAATCAAATTCAATCTTGAAGACTCTATCAAGAACCCTTAAGTTTTAAATTTTGGTTCCACCTCTATTTCCAAGGATCATGTCAATAGATTGTAGCCAGACAATTTTGGAGAGCAATCGACACCTTACAGCTGAAGATACAATCACCAGAAGTCATTAATGGAATCTAGTTGCATCTCTAACAACAATATCTCGATTTGTAATGCTTGATATAAATTTTATAACATTGTGACAATCCCCACAAATTCGAAGGTTTTTCACCACCCTCATCACTGATCCTGGAACAACTCCTGATGTTTTAAATGCAACTCATACCTTTACAGAGGTTGTTTTGATGTACTCTCACATTATAACCTACTAAATATTTAACTTTGATTAACTAATTAACAGCCCTACTCCAAGTGGATTCTTGACAAGATACCAAAACAAATTTTAATTAAGAAGCAATGTCTGGAGCTTGACACCAAGGGATTATTTGCCCTCATTAGTCAATCTCCTGCAGTCCCCCTCTCTGTCAAGTGGATTGATCTGATAAGATAAGATGGGAGGAAGTTCAGTCAGTGATGATTAGGAGTTTACTGCAAATGGAGCTTCGACACTACTTCTGATTGGAAAATAGGTGATGGAAAAAGTGCCAGAGGCAATCGCATTCTTGGTAGAAAAGCATTCAAGTCGAGGTCTAGCTTAGGTGGTGTTACATGAACTTGTGAGATTCAGAGCACTCGATTAGAAGATGGACAGGTTCTCGATGTGATTGATACCCTGGGATTTGATTTTACTGTTGAATCCGAATTAGTTGGAGATGAAATTCATAAATGCATTGATTTAGCCAATGATGGTGTCCAAGCTGTTCTTATTGTTTTGTCTGTACGAACTCACATTTCAAAAGAAAAACAAGCTGCTATCCAGTACTTTAAGGAGTTCTTTGGGACCAAAATTAGTGATTACATAATTGTGGTCTTCACGGGAGGGGATAAGCTCACAGACTCTTTGGATGATCACATACATCGTTCATGCCCTCAACACCTAAAGGAAGTTCTTAAGATGTGTGGAAATAGACAATTGCTTTTCGACAGTAAGACTAAAGATCCAATGAAGAAAGCTGAGCAATTGAGGGAACTCCTTTTCCATGTGAATATTGTTGTACAAACACACGGTGTAATACAATATACAAATGACTTGTTTGAGTAAGTAATGAAGTTGAAGCTTCGTAATGACTTGATGGAGGTCAATTCTTTGCTTGGAGATTTAAAGTAAGAGGTAATCGAGTTGAAGGAACAACTGTAGAGGTGTTCTTTCAACGAGCAACATAGGCGAATAATTAAAATGGTTGAATCTAAGATGAAGGATACCGTGCATAGTCTTAAAAAGCAATTGGAGGAGGAGCGTACTGCTCCATTGGAGGCAGAAAAACATGCAGAAAGCAAAATTCGTGAATTGAAAGACAGCTTAGAGAAAGCTCAAAATTAAGGACACTGAGCAGCTCATAGGAAAACGTCGCTCTTACAGCTGCTACAAATGTTGGAGTCATGTCTTCACGATGATATCATCTCTACAAAGTTTCAGGGAAGGAAAGGCAAGGGTTTCCTTTTTGCCTGTGCGATGACTATTGTTGTTGGAACCAAAGAAGAAAGGCATCTCACAACTGGTCTTCACACAGTTGCTGACATATACTGAGGGAATTGCAATGGGCTATTGGGCTGGAAGTACAAGCGACCTGTCGAGCCATCACAGAAGTACAAGGAAGGGAAGTTCATACTCGAGTTGAGTTGTTAAAGATAATTGGTAGCTAGCTCATAACCAGAGTCGTTTTGATTTATATCTCACTACTTTATGCAAGTATCTTTTCCTATCTATGAGCTTTCACTCTACATAACTTTCCAACAGAATTATCACATCCATATTATCACTTTCGTTTCACATTTAAAAAAAAAAAAAGACCTTGACACCAACAAAACTAATTTTGTCTTCCAATTTCAAAAAAGCAAATAGGAAAAAGCAACACCTCAGAGACAGACTAAGATCAATATCCTCCCTTCAATCATTAACCACATCATATGTTATGGGTGTAACTGACTCCAGCATAGCACCTTCAACCATGAATCCTGGTTTGGGACCTAGTGGGTGTCTTTTTGTGCTGATGACTTAGCCTTGGCCTCAGCATTCTTTTTAATCCTTGCTCTGACTTCTTCAGTGCATCGAGACTGTTGAACGTGCTCAATTCTCACATGGATCCTCTTTCTTAAGATCTTGTTACGAACCTGCTTATCGACTTCAACACCAACGGCGCGTTTAGTGACATTCCAAGACGGCCAGTGCATCCATGGTAGAACGTGTGAGGCATTCCCTTGTGGACAGCACCATTCACCTTGATATCAACATAGTCTCTGATTTTGTTCCTCAAGTAGGTTAAAAGTGGGATGGTAGCTTTCTTCCTGAAGGCGCGAGAGAATAAATCTCTCGTTCAAGACCTCAAACCATTACCGGCCGGCATTGTCTTCCTCTGCTCTTGCTGTAGGTGCTTGTGGACAAGAGAGACAGCAAATCAGGCCTATCGGATCATCAAATCAGAAGAGGAACATTGTTATTTGTCGAGAATTCAAACTCACAATCAAAACACAATATAACCTCTACCATGTCATGGCTAAGAATTTCAATCATGCTTCATCTCACTTCCGCGGACTCTTCACTTTTAATGCCACACCCGTGTCCAATCCACTTCTACGCTGGTCATGTAGTTAATGAGTACGAGTGGTACTCACTCTTATCCATTTCGGTGCTAATACTCCTCCCAGAACTCGATATGTTCATAAGTCTATCCTCATCAAGCTGGTTATACAACCAAACCCCCTCCCCCTCCCCGCCCGGTAAGGACCCCATCTCATCTGACAATCTATCAACTCAAGGAATAGGTTCTTCCTCTCAAAGCTAAGGTTCAACCTCCTTTAGAGTCTAAGAACACTAATTCCATAAACATCAGCCATCAACATACTCATCTCAAGACCCAGACCACAGCAATCAATACAGTCAGACAGTCAAGGCTCTAGACATTATCCCTAAGTTCATTCTTGAAATCTTTTACACAGAATTCATGTAGGGTAAATATATAATCACATAATAATATATGTAAACAATTAATTCAAAATATGATGATCATCAATTTAAGATATTGCATAGAAATTAAAGATAAATTTCAAGAAAATCTTCAAGAATTACAACTCAAGACCCATCAACTATCAATCTCCAACTTACTACATTCATTGGGGGCATATGAGACAACAATCTCATGTTCTGGATAGCCTTTATATACCTAGGATGAAGATTTTGCTGTCCTTCAACAAGATCGAACTCAAACTAGGAATTCCTTAGGTTCTCCCTTGCTATCTGTCTCAGGAACTTACGCTTTAAACTTGAAGGCAATGGGTTTTTGAAACCCTTTCGAACGAAATAAGTCTTAAAAACACGTTTTGGGACTTAAAAATGGGCTGGGAATGACCAAAATACCCTTCCAAAAATTAAAAAAAAAAAATTAAAATTCGCACACTGGTCCGCGAAGTGCTAGGGGCGTGGATCGATACTATTTTTTGTTAATTAGTGAAAATTAATTTTCGACTCGGTTGCTCTTAAATCGAGTCGAGATCATTTTCCCATTCGATTTTCCATACTAATCGCAAATCCGGTGTCAGATTTTTCGTCGAAGCTTTGGAAGACGCATTGTGCACACAATTACATTTTAGAGGCTTTTAGGTAATTTTATGAGGTGTTATAGAAGCGAAGGTTGAGGAGTTTGTTAACTTGAAGCAGGAAGGAATGACTGTCAAAGAATATAGCCTCAAATTCGTACAACTATCCAGATATGCTCCAAGGATGGTTCCCGACATGAGGTTTAATGAGAAAGTTCATATCCAGCTTGGACAAGCATGTGAAAAAGGAGTGCAAAGCGACATTGCTGATTTCGGATATGGGCATCTGTAGGCTTATGGTCTATGCACAACAACTTGAGGAGGACAAGAAGAGGGATAGGGAGGAGCACTTGGAAAAAATCTTAGTGTGAAGAGAAATTTTTTATGATAATAAGGTTTAGCAAAATTTTCTGCAACATTTTGAATACCTATTTATCTTGTGAAGAGAAATTTTTAGGAAAAGCAAACTGTGGGTTCCAATCATTGCTCCTTGACTGTAGTTTCAATATTTACAATTTGTAGCTATATTTTTGATTTACTATATGTTGTATTCATTGTACTTTTTGATGATTTTTCTATAAAAATACAAATACAACTTAAGTAAGAGATCTTTTCTGATATGGTAGTAAAATAAATCATTCCTTAAAAATACTTTTATTATATATTGCATTGTTTCTAATATGGTAATAGAATATATCATTCTTTAAATATTTTCATATTTTAAATTGGACTCGAAAGTGTGTATGTGACTCATCATTATGCTTGAAATTCAAAATTAAGTATAAAATCTATCAAATTTATTATATCCATTATATGTTAACATTGTATTCATTAAGCTTCATTTGTAATGTGATCATAAATATTGACAATTTATTTTATATTCAATACTACTACGTGTGCATTCAAATTTCTTATTTTGTCCATTTATAATTATTTCTATGCAAAAATTACTAAATTTGATTAAATTCTTTTGTTCATAAAATTGTCAATTTTTAAAATATTTTTAATGCATTAAAATCTCATGTTATATTTAGTTACATGTGAATTAATTGTTTTTATTTGAGTCAAGCATGTTGTTGTATTCATTTTTGTTAGTAAAATTTATCAAGTTTTTTTGTGTATCTAAATAAAAGTTGTCACGACCCGAAGCATGATGACACTCACCTAACCCACCAAGACGAGTTAGTCCAACACTTAATAACCTAAAATAATAATCAAAGTGGAAGATAAATAGTTTAAATAGGACATCTAGGCATAAGAAATAAAACTGCAACTTTCCAGAACTGGTGTCACATGTACAAGCCTCTAAATACAGAATACTCAAAGAAATACAAGTCTCAAATTTCTAGTTCTCAAATAGACCATAACATGATAATAGATTTCTCGAAGGCCTGCTGAAGACATAAGCAACTACCTCAAGAATAATCTGAAAGCTCGATCCTAAAATGAGAAAAGTCTAACCAGAAGGACCGGGCTCGCAATCTAAACAAGATGTAGCAAGTGGTGAGCACCAATGAACAGGGTACTCAGAAAATGGAACTAATATAAAGTAAAGAAATGAAAAACACAAATACTCCTTAACACCTAGCCACATACTGTCGAACTACAAACCTGTACTCAGAAATATCTCAGCACAATGTATACATCATAGAGAAATCACAATGATATAAATAACCTCATCACATAGCCTCACGTCTCAAAAGGATCTAACTATAAACAAGTCAAATGATGCAATAAATATTCAGTCTTGAAAGCAATACATATAATAATAGCTAGCCAAAGTAATATGAGGTGGAGTGAATCCCTTGAAATGTAAATAATGCAATTGTGACATCTCATAACTCTTTTCTTACATGCACCTATATTTCAAGACTCATTCTTACATATGGGAAGTGGATTAGGGTCCTAAGGAACCTCTAGTACTTAGCCTAGTTCAAAACGTTTCTATCAATTGAGTTTCTCGATTTAGATTATACAAGAGTCAACGTTAAATGAACATAACTTTTAGTATACAAAGAATTAGGTGGCCTATGACTACTAAATGAAAGTTCATTGAATTAACTTCAAACTGATTTCACCTCATTTGGAGTTTGGAGTCAAAAGTTATGGCCATTTTACTAGACTACCAAAGCAGAATGAACATACAAGCTGAGTTACGGGCATGATTTGAATGACAACCCATCTGGTAACTCATGGAGAAAACTTCAGAAAGTCCATTTTGAGCCCCCAACTTGACAAACCCAACTACAAGTTATAGGTGCTTCTATCGACCATGGTTTGGGCTCGTTGAATCGATCCAAAGACCCTAAAATTTTCCCAGAACTTTACAGATTGGTTCCAATGCATCGTCGAAGTTTCTAAGGGTCATAGGTTGACCCATGGACAACATTGATAGCATTTTAAAGAAGGATTATTTTTGTGTTTTTCGATCCTTTCAAAGCCTTAACTTGACACCTATACCTAAACAAGTCCCTAAACATATTCATTCAACTTTTTCACGCTAAAATACCTTCTCCAACCTAGAGTAAGGTTTTAAGGGAGAAAAAGGCTAGGGTTTTGAAGATAATCTTGTGAGTTCTACAAAGCCATCCCAAGACTCAAAATTTTTGAGGTATGTAAGGCTAATTCGAACATAGATTATGTTCTTCCATGTGCCTCATAACCCGAATTGATGGGGTTGTGAACAAATTGAGTCTTCCATGAATGATTATTTAAGTTTTTTTTTTTTGAATCCTAAAGTATTTCTTTAATTTTGTATGAATTATAGCTTTTATGAATTAAATACTTGAAGTGGATGATTTTGCTGTTCTACATGAACCCTACAATGAATTTTTGTTATTTGTACATATTGCACTTAACTAGGTATGCATGAGTATGATTTAAGCCTACTATAGTTTATGGAGTCCCTAAATGCTTTAACTCTAATATAGTTTTACTGAATGTTATAAGTTAGAATGATGCATGATAGAGTCTCTATGAGTCCAGAATTGAACATTAAAAGAATGTAACCAAAGAGTTGATAGTTGATGTGATAAATTGAGTTGACAAATGTCCAATGAGACTAGATGAATGAGTTAACCATAGGGTTGATATCTTATAGCATATTGAGTCTTGGGGGAAGTATTGAGCACCAAATTGAATAAAAGTAAGTCAAACTAGAACTCAATAACTATGTAGCCAACGTAGGAAGTAAAGTCGGATGTTTTCCTATTTTCCCAAAAAGAGGACTTGATATTATTGATTGCAGATTCACTGATTGGATGTCATTTACCCTAGCAAGGTATTGGATAGATGTGGTAACGACATCGCTTTGTTGTATCATCACCGACTCATAAGTGATGGTTGTCGGTTAGAGAAGCATCCATATTGGCCTTGACAGTACTCTTAGTGGATTGAATTAGATGGTATATGAGTGGTCCTTGTCTAATCGGTATTCTTACTTTAGACTCTTGACTTGCGAATTGAGTTTCCTACTTCTTGAGTTAAACTATTTGAGTTGATCTTATTCTACCTTTACATGTTTCATTCTGCCATTTTACATACTCATACATTTCATATACATAAGTTCATTTGGGCCTGCATATTTTCCTGATGCCGAGACAGGGACTAGCAGTCATCCGTAGGCACCCCGTTGAGGATCCATTGCATTCAGTTGATTGGTGAGCCCTCCCCTACTTTCAGAGGATATCTTATTTTCTCTTCTAACTTTGAGTTTAGCCTTTTCATTTTATTTTGTGATAGTCATGGACCTGTCATTAGCACCATTTGGTTTGATGATTTAGAGGCTTCATAGAATAGATTATCCAGTTGTGATTGAATGTTATTTTTTTGCTAGTTTTATTTCACACTAGTCTTAATTAATAGATATATTGTTTGACCTTTGGGCTTTGATTATCATTTTGTCATTGCTTTTCATTAAATATTCTTAATCATTCATGTATTTCGCTATTAGATGGTGATGGGACGAATGTGATGAAGCCGAGAGGTTCACTTGGGGGCTACCAATAGTCTTTGAGTGTCGGTCACATCAAGGGTACCCTCCCGAGGCATGAAGGCGATGCAATGTCAAATAATTGTGATGCATCTACGATACACATTCACTGATCATAATCATGCCTCAAATCAGAACCCATTGAGGTAACATATGGACCATGTATCCGCCGGAACCATTTTCCTTCGACATTTACTTTCATATCTAGCCAGAACCATTTTCCTTTGGCTTTTCATTTCTTTTATTTCTTTCTTTTTCACTAGTTGGAACCATTTTCCTTCGGCTTTATGTTTTCAACAGATCATCAAGCAAACACATAAAAGATAGCATGATAATCATGTTCATGGCAATAAAGTATGCAAGATGTCTATATGAATTACACATGTATTTACCAACAATCAAAAACCTATTAACTCTCAAGTGTTCAAGTATCCATAATATAAATTCCATCCATATTACAATATTAATATACACATCAAGTGGGTGCACAAGTACCATGTATTTCAAAATTCACAATTAACTCACACATCAAGATGTTACCATAAGAAAAACACCCAATTCAACATTCCATGATCAAAACCTACAAGATGAAATTTGATCCCAAAATATTCAATTCTATACACATAGGAGTAAACAAGGTTCAATCGTACTTAACGAAAGGTTAGAAGTTCACTTGCCTTACAAAAAGTCTCAAATCAAGCCAACGCCGAAGCCTTCCCCTTTCTATAATACTCTGAATCACCAAAATCAATTCAAATATAGCATCACAATCACATAACAAATCCTATGATACTTAAATCAATTAATTCGAAGAAAAAGGCAAAATGGTCAACTCATGCTTAAAGAAAGTACTCAGAATCTCTAAGTTAATACATGAAAACATTCCCCAAGTAACAAGGAGTTCAATAATGAAATCCATTTCGAAAAAGGAGTTGAGATGAGGGAGAAAACATCAATTAAAGATTAAAAATAAATATCCAAAAAATCTATGAATTCCACCATTAAAAACCCACAAGTATAAGTTAAAAACACAAATTAATCAATGAAAATAATTGAAATAGGTTAGAAAATAGTTACTCAAATAATTTTCTTGCAAAAACCTTGAAAATCCCCTCTAGAATGAAGCTTAGAATGTCAAAAATGGTGGAAAGGGTTTAAATCATGTCTTTTGAAACAAGCTACTTTTCAGGCCCACGCAATGCTCCATGAGCACGAAGGCCAGGTGACTTAACACTCCGTGAATGTGGACAGGGCATCCGCAAATTCAAAGGCTATTGTTCCTGTTAGACCCCGTATTTTTTTAAATTAAGGATAATTATTCAATTGGGAAATTTTGTTGTGGATGTCGTGTAATTCGAACTTAAGTATATTTTTCGGTGCATGATTAGAGTATCAAGTGAATTTGGTGTGCATAATTAAGTTTGAGTTGGAAGTCCTTGATTAGATCAAAATAGAAAAGTTTGGGACCAAATTAATCAATAGGCTAAGATGGACCCCCTTATGATGCAATTTTGGAAAATTTGAAATCTATATATACCCCTCTTGTCTCAACATAAGACCATTCCTTTGTTC
>JAOTQR010077009.1:0-12536 GCA_025774065.1 Solanum ossicruentum
AAATATACTTTTTTCTGCAGTACACTTTTCTGCAGTATATTTTTCTGCAATATATTTTCTGCAATAATATTTTTCTGTAGTAACACTGTTTCTGCAGTATCACATATTTCTGCAGTATCATAACTTTCAGGCTTCTCTCTGACACTACATGTTGAATCAAGAAATGATTCTACTCATACAAAATCCTTCAAAGCTCAAGTTGTGTAAGAGAGCCACGAAAACTTATACTAGCCATCTAAGTATATCGCCAACCCTTCAACCACCAATGAACTACCAACACCGAGGGTGGTTACCATACTTTCACATTCCAACATGAGAGACATCAATGTATGTTCCCATGCACTAAACCCATCGAATGGCAGCATTAGCTTTTCCCTCCACCCGACTATTTGAACATATAAAAAATAAGGACTCTAGCACAAGAAACTAGGTTATGTGTGGGATCAATGGAGAGGATACGAGCAAAGATGCAAACAACGTAGCATCCTCATCTCAGGTACACCCCCTTGTAAAATTGAACATCCATCCTACCTTTAGTGACAAATGTAGGGACTCTAGCACAAGGAACTAGGTTATGTGTGGGATCAATGGAGAGGATACGAGCTAAGATGCAAACAATGTAGCCTCCTCATCTCAGGTACACCCCCATGTAAAACCAGTTTCATTACAGTTAGTGAATACGAATCGAAATTACTGTGAAAGGAGATAAAAATTAATGATGTACAAAGATAGAAATGACAAAAAAATTCATCCTTATGATCCCCCAAATCTATTAAAAAGATTAATAGATATCTGGCGTTCATACAACTCTCAGATAGGGAACAATGTTTTAGTAATGAATCCAACAGTAAGCAATCCCAACGCAGGGACCAAATCCAACATGAACATTCCAAGGATAACACTGCCACTTAAACAAATCCGTGAATATAATAACATGGAACTATAGGGGAGGGAATGGTTCTAACTTTAGACAATTTTAGATTACTGTTGGATTTGCATAGCCTCGCTGGAAACAAAAATGCAGGATCTCCAAGTACTACAGGATCACTGTTGGGTTCATTACTATTGAATTCATTACTAAAACATAGTTCCCTATTTGAGAGTTGTACGGTCTCCCGATATCCATTAAGTCATTTAATAAATTCGTAGGACAAATGAGAATCAATTTCTTGCCGTATTTATATTTGAAGATCAAATCCTTTATATCCATTAACACAGTTAATTCGGTTCTTGTTTCTTGCATTACTTCTGAAGTTTCTTCTATTTTGTGTGTGTTCATATTTACTTGTTGTAATGGAACTAGTTTTATAGGGGGTACACCTAAGATGAGGATGCTATGTTGTTGTACATCTGAGCTTCTTAGCTCTTTAATTATGCTGCCTGTGACCCCAGTTTCCTGTGCTAATCCCAACATTTGCCAGTGATGGTACAATGGATCTATGTCTTGGGTGTTCAGGTAACTTTGAGAAGGGCTGTCGCTGCCATTGGATGGGTTCCGTGCATGGGAGTATACATTGATGTCTCCTATGTGGGAATGTGAAAGAATGGTTACCACCCTAGGAGTTGGTAGAGTTGTAGCATTTTTTTAATATCATCATGATGCATCTTTGCTCCATTTCATTTTGTCTAATGCTCTACACTATTCTTTGTGCCAAGATATTATGGTGCAACACTAACATATTTCTTTAATATTTTTTGGTGCTGTTTATGCTCTTTCAACTCAAACTTTTAAAATAGTGCATTATTGAAGCATGAGGCTTTCTTGCCTATATAAGGTAGAGCATTCCGCTCAAAGTAGATACATTAACAAAGCAGAAAATAATGGAAAAACATATACATACTGCATAATATTTTGTGAGAGTTTTATTAGGTGAAGAGAAGTGTTTTATTGTGGAGCTTAAGACTCAACTTTTGTCCAAAGTTGCTGAGTTACATATTTTATGAAAAAGGCTATTGTATATTGGAGGGGACAGGTCAATGAGAATACTGCTGGATCGGTGAAAATATTTTTTATTTTACCGTAGTGGGCTTGAATCTCCTTAAAGAGAGCGAGACATCTGCGCCTCATCCTAAAGAATTATATTCTTCATTTTTTATTTTTCAACTATAATTTTGATTATTATTGTAATTTTCACTAATAATTTTAAGGAGATTCAAAATGGCTACAATTGAAAAAACTGCGGATATCAAGATGGGAGATCTCAACAAGTCGTTTTGGTTCAACAATAATCATTTCAAGAGGTGGAAGGGTAAAGTACTTTTTTATTTGAGTCTTCTCAATGTTCCTTATATGTTAATTGAGACGAATCCACATAAAGTTGATATCACCTCTACGAATAATGATGAAAACATTGCTCATCATGAGAAATGTGATAAGCGTAATGATGACTCCTATAAATGTTGGTATTATCTTCTTAATTGTCTATCTGATAATTTTTAAGATTATTATGATAGAACTTACTCTACTGTAAAGAAAATTTGAAAAACCTTGCAGAGTAAGTATGATACCGAGGAGGTGGGGGCAAAAAAATATGCAGTTAGTCAGTTTTTTTGGTTCCAAATGGTGGAGAACAAATCAATGGTAGATCAAGCTCAAGACTTCATTATGATTGCTGGAGAGCTTAGATTCGAGGATATCAAAATTGGGAATAACCTTATTGTTTGTGGCATAATTGATAAACTTCTATCTTCTTGGAAAGAATTTCAAAAAACAATACGCCACAAACAAAAGGAAACCTCTCTTGAGTCACTGATTATGAAAGTCCGCATGGAGGAGGAGGCTAGGGGCCAGGATGAACTTTTGAAGTTAGAAGAAAGCAACATCTCATCGAAGGTAAATTTAGTTACTTCGAATAATGTTAATCCTGATTCTAATAAAAATACCTAACCCTAAGAAGAAAGTTTTTAACAAAAAGAATGGTATACCTCCCAAGAAAAATAATGATGAAAATAATGAAGCACAAAATCAACAATTCCAAGAAAGAGGATCGTGTTTTGTCTGTGGAAAAAGTGGGCATGTTGCTCGATTTTGAAGATACCGAAAACGTGGGCCTACACCATAGTCAAACATTACCGAAGAACCATTTGTGGCAGTTATTGTAGACATATTTATGGTTGAAAATGTTGATGGATGGTGGGCTAGTTCTGGTGCAAACCAGCATGTTTGTTATGACAAAGACTGGTTTTAAAAATATACTCCTTTTGAAAAATCCAAAACCATCATGTTTGGTGATTCTCATACTACTCAGTGCTTGGAATGCGAGATGTCGAATTGTGTTTTACCTCTGGAAGGGTATTAACTTTGAAAGATTTACTTTTTACTCCTTCGGTGAGAAAAAATTTGATGTCTAGTTTTCTTCTTAACAAAGCAGGCTTTAAACAGATTATTGAATCTGATTAATATGTAATTTTGAAGAAGGGCATTTTTGTGGGAAAGGGATATACATGTGATGGGATGTTCAAATTGAATGTTGAAATGAATAAAGCTTCTACTTTTGTTTATATGTTTTCTTGTACTAATATTCGGTATGCTTGTTTATGTCATATAAATGATTGAAATATTAGAAACATGAGTAGCTTAGGATTAATCCAGATGGTTAAAAAGGATTTTGAAAAGTGTGAAGCTTGTAGCAAAGCCAAAATCACTAAAAGGCCTCATTTTCAAGTTGAAAGAAAAACTGATTTATTAGAATTAGTTCACACTGATATTTGTGAACTTGGAGAAATGTTAACTCATGGAGGAAATAGATATTTTATCACTTTCATTGATGATTTTTCTATGTTTACATATGTTTACTTAATGAAAAATAAAAGTGATGCTTTTTAGTATTTTAAAATCTATCTCCATGATATTGAAAATCAGTTTGGAAGAAAAATAAAAAGAACAAGAAGTAATAGAGGCCGCGAATATGAGTCAAATAGATTAATTCTTTTGTTAGATCATTGGAAACTACTCCTCCTTATTCTCTTGCATCTAATGGTGTAGCGTAAAGGAAAAATAGAATTTTGGTTGAATTAACTAATGTCATACTTATTGAGTCAAGTGCACCTTTAAATTTTTGGAGTGAAGCTATTTTGACTGCTTGTTATGTGTTAAATCGTGTTCCTCATAAAAAGTTCAAACTAACACCTTTTGAATTGTGGAAAGGACACAAGCCAAATTTGGGATATCTACGATTTGGGGTTGTCTAGCCTTTGTGAGGCTAATGGATCCCAAGATGACAAAGTCGTGTAAGAAAGTTACTACTTGTGCTTTTCTTGGTTATGATTCAAATAGTATAGCCTACATATTTTTTAATCGTGAAGATAATATTGTAATAGAATCAAGTGATGCTATATTTCATGAAAATAAATTTCCTTTTGATTTTAAAAATAGTGGGGGTCAAAGGACAGAACAAAATATTTTGGGACTACCTAGTTCTTCTGTAACTTTAAAGAGTAAAAGAATTAATGATGATTTTGAGTTAAGAAGAAGTAAAAGAGCTAGAGTAGAAAAAGATTATGGTCCTGATTTTTATGTTTTTAATGTTGGAGATGGCCCTCTTACTTTTAAAAGAAGCTTTATCTTCACATGATGCTATTTTCTGGAAAGAGGCTGTAAATGATGAAATAGAATCACTAATTTCAAAAAAAACTTGGAAATTAGTTGATTTACCACCGGGTTGTGAAACAATTGGTTGAAAATGGGCCTTACGAAAAAAGTTAAAACCGGATGGAATTATTGATAAATATAAGGCTCGGCTAGTTGCAAAAGGTTTTAAGCAACTTGAAGGCCAAGAGTTTTTTGACACTTTTTCTTCGGTAACAAGAATTACATCCATTAGACTTTTAATTGTCATGTCTGCAATTTTTTATTTACAAATTCACCAAATGGATGTAAAAATCATTTTTTAAAATGGGGACCTAAATGAAGAGATTATTTATATGGAACAACCCGAAGGTTTTGTTGAAGCAGGTCAAGAAAACAAAGTATGTAAACTTTCCAAATCCCTATATGGCTTGAAAGACACCAAAGTAATGGCATGAAAAGTTTGATTCTTGCATGATTAAAAAAGGGTTTAAAACAAATGAGTGTGATAAGTGCATATATATAAGTCTTGGAATAATTCACATATTATTATTTGCCTATATATTGATGATTTATTGATCTTTGGCTCTAATGTGAAAATTATTGATGAAGTAAAAAATATCCTTAGAAGACATTTTGATATAAAAGATCTTGGAGAGGCAAATTTTATTCTTGGAATAAAAATAACTAGAACATATGATGGAATTTTCCTTGAACAGTCACATTATGTTGAGAAAATTTTGACAAAATATAACTTTCTTGATTGCAAGCATGTTGTAACTCCTTTTGATTCAAGTATTCACTTGTTTCCTGTACAAAGTGCAAATGATGTGATAAATCAAAAGGAATATGCTAGCTTAATCGGAAGTTTGAGATATGTGACTGATTGCACTAGGCCTGATGTTGCATATCGGTAGGAGTACTTAGCAGGTTTACTAGTAAGCCAGGTAAAGAACATTGGCATACTTAATGAGAGTTATGAGATATTTAATTGGAACAAAAAATTGTGGTTTGTTCTATACAAAATTTTCTGTTGTACTTGAAGGCTTTTGTGATGCAGATTGGAACACTTTATCAGGTGATTCCTGTTCTAACACTAGTTATATTCTCACTTTGGGAGGTGGTGCTATTTGTTGGAAATCTAAAAAGCAAATTATTATTGATAACTCTACCATGAAGGCTAAGCTAATTGCTTTAGCTTCAACTAGTGAGGAAGCGAATTGGTTGAGAGATTTGTTATTTCAAATACCTTATTTTGAAAAATCAATTCCTCCTATTTTAATTGTAATAACACTGCTGCAATTGGTAGAGTTCAAAACTATTATTACAGTGGTAAATCCAGACCTATAAGGAGGAAACACAGTAATGTAAGATTATATTTGTCAAATGGTACCATTAATGTTGATTATGTCAAATCTTGTGATAATCTTACAGATCCTCTTACAAAGGCCTTAACGAGAGAAAAGGTCTGGAGCACATCGAGGGGGATATGAGGAAACCCAACATGGGGACTAGAAATCCTATAACTAGGTTTAATGGGAAGAACGAATCATAGGATGACTCATTGTGAAGAATGTGCTATTATTTATTCCCTCCCTATGGTGTGAGTGTATTATTTCCTATAGTGACTTGTGGAAGTTGAGTTTAAAAAATTCTTAATGAAAAATTGTAGCCCATATGGGTGGAGTGTAAATTATACAGGAACACTCTTGAAAAATTTCACCTATATGAGTTTGGAAGTAGGCCGCTTCCTATGAGAACTGCGCTCATTCTCAAAAACACTCATGAAAGCGGGATAGCACAAGGCCGTAATGTGCTGGCTATAAAGCTCATGTCAACACCTTGATTATTATGTGTGGGCAGTAATATTTTATTTTCGTTAAGCATTAATAGTTCAAGTCTGAGACCACTACGACTCTGGAGTAAAATTTACTGTTTCACTAAGTGGAGGTTCAATTCAGAGCACACCTTTATTATGCATAATAGTCTTCCTTCAGTTGATAGAATCTCTATAATATCAAAAAATGAGGGGGGATTGTTTGTTTTTTAACATTATCATGATGCATCTTTGCTCTATTTCATTTTTTCTAATGCTCTATACTATTTTTTGTCCAAATGTGTCATGGTGCAGCACTAACATATTTCTTTAATGTTTTTTGGTGCTATTTATGCTATTTCAACTCAAATTTGTTAAATGATGCATTATTGAGCATGAGGCTTTCTTGCCTATATAAGGCAGAACATTTTGCTCAAAGTAGATACATTAACAAAAGCAGAAACAAAGGAAAAATATATACATACTGCATAATATTTTTTGAGAGTTTTATTAGCTGAAAGGAAGTAATTTATTGTAGAGCTTAAGACACAACTATTGTTCAGTGTTGTTGAGTTACACATTTTGTGAAAAAGATTGTATTCTGGAGGGGATAGGTCAATGAGAATATTGCTGGACCAGTGAAATATTTTTTATTTTACGGCAGTGGGCTTGAATTTCCTTAAAGAAAGCGAGATATCCGCACCTCAGCCTGAAGAATTATATTCTTCATTTTTTATTTTTCAATTGTAATTTTTATTATTATTGTAATTTTCACCAATAGGTAGTTCATTGGTGGTTGATGGGCTGTTGACGCACATAGATGGCCGTTGTAAGTCTCCATCGCTCTCCGACCCAACTTGAGCTTTGACGAAAGAATTTTGCATCCATAGCATCATTTCTTGATTCTCCATCAAGACATGCAGTGTTAGAGAGTGGCCTTGAAGACTCATTTCGAGCGAAGAAGATGGGTTTGTGTTGGGTACTAACAGCATCAAGTAGATGGGGGATGCACCCGCTGCCAATCGGTTCATTGGTATTAAGGGCATTGGGGGGAAGTGAAGTTTGATAGGTTGGGGTTCATAGTTGATTAAGTAGGTAAAGAAAAGATTGTTCGCTTTTCCCAGAGATGAGGTCGTATGGATCTTCTGATCATTGATATTTAAAGAAGCAAATCTATTGAGATAGAATTTACGAGAATAAAAATAGTATGTATTTATTGTAGTTTTTAGTATTCTTAGGATGTTGGAAATATGAGTAGAAGGATTAACCGCCTGAACTAGTAGTATTTACTGTAGTTTTGATGTTCTGATATAATGAAAGAATAAAAGAGAGGTTGGACCAACTATCAGATAGAAGAACATCACCATCCATGTAATGACTACATTTTGTATATAATTAGGATGACGGCCTCCTTTTTTGATAAAAGATTTAATGAAACAGATAACCATTTTATCATTTTGTATTCACAGAGTGCAGCAAGTGTATCAAGTCATAGAACTTAGAAGTCTATAGATATTTGGTTAGAGTTATTTAAGCATTAGTAATGTATTATTTTACTCGGCCATTAAAAAAAGAGAGAATTTAAACTGAAGATCCAACATTGATCAACTAATTGCTTGTTCCTGTTTTTTCCTCTTTGGATAATTAAGTTTTCATTAGATTATGCTCCTAGAGCACCTGACCCATCACCATGAAGAATAAAGTGCAGCATAGGCTGACGAGCATCTTAGGTATAACTACAAAGTTGAATGAGCTACCACATCTTTCTTCAAAATATATGACAACATCAGTGTCATTAATGGGTTAGGGGGTTCCATGAATAACCAAGCTTGACTTATAGCTCTATTATAAACCTCAACCAAAAGGCTCAAGAACTAAACAAGATCACTAACTTCTCTTAAGTTACCTGGCCAAGTACTTCGCTTTCTCTGCTTCTTCCCAAGCAGCTGCACGTGCCTCAGTGACAGTTGTATTTGGTTGGTCTGGCGTATCAGTTTTCAGCAAGCTGGATGCATTTCTATCCTCACCATCTTTGCTAGCCCAGTCAGCTATATTCATCTTACCAAGTTTTCTTCCAAGTGCCATGATTTATCTATGAGTTTTCATCTGTAATTCCTGGTCAGACAACTCATTTGTGCGAGTGTCCAAGTTATAATTTGATGGGCGAAACGGAGAAACAGCTGGTGCACCTCCTGGAGTTGATGGCCGAGAAGTTGGGCTGCGAGTTTGTGTTGCTGCTCTCACAGGTGTCCCTTTCCTGGAAGGTTCCTGGCTTGCAATTGGACTCATTTCTGTGCCCATATCTCTCATTGAGACTGACCTTGCAATTGATTGGGGGGGGGGGCGGGGGGGTAACAGTCACACTAAGCATAGAAACAGACGAATCATGATGACTCAGATTTACTGAGAAAAATTAGAATCGTTTATCATCTTGCATCTAAAAGTTTATCATATTTCAACAATTTACTGTGGATGATCGTGAATCAGGCACGATGTAAAGGCACCATAAAGCTCAAGTTCCCAGCTTGGTGTATATAAGTATCTAATCAATCTAAACGCTCTTATGAGTAACATCTTATCTGCGTTTTGGGCATGTGTACAAGTTTCCATGCAGGAACATCCATATAGCTAGGCGTCATGAAAACCCATTTTGACTCTAATACAGATAATTTACATTTTGATTTATCAGCTACAATCTACTACAAGAGAACATTACATCTTAAAATATAGTACATCAATGGATGGGAGTGGCATAAATGGTCATTGAGGGCTAGTCCTGCCGAAAGAGCTTGTGTAAGGGGAACTAAGGATTTTCATACCCAAGCTGTTAGTACAGATTCTGGTTCTCAAATTTGTAATGTCAATGGAACTTCTGTAAGAACACACAGGGTTAAGCTACGCAACCTCATTACTGCTGCCAAGGTTGCACAACTTAACCCTGTGTGTTGATGTAGAACATCCCTTGACATTAAGCATTTGAGATCCATTTGAATTTTCACTAACAGATTGGACATGAACAACCTTAGTTCCCCTAACACGAGCACTTCCGGTAGGATCTTGGCCTCAATGACCATTTACGCCACTCCCAACCATTGATTGAAGTTCGAGCACAACCAGCTAACTGCAAACAATGTTTTGCTATCCGGGGTTTACCCATCTGGTTCTTCCCCAAAGGTATGAATGAATAAGAAAAGTAATTTCAAGAAAAATGTTTCTTTGTCATAATGTAAGTACAGGCTACAAATGAAAAACTTAATTCTAAGCATTAATTTGGCATAATAATTGGACTTATCGATGTGATTGGCAAGTGATAAGAAAAAAAATTCTAAACTTTAAAAACCTAGCAGTTTGCGCATACACATGACTTATGTAAGCTCGAACTCTTTAAAAATATCAACACGCATAGCAAAGTTTTTTTGAAGGATTTGACATGAGTACGAAGCATTTTTGGACAATCCAAACAATATGATGCCATATTCATTGCTAAATCAGTCTCACCCTAGGGACCTCACATATAATCAGAGCATACCAAATGAACCTCTTAGAGGTTAAATAAGTTTACGGGCCAAAATAACATATTAGACAACAGATCATAGCAGTTTGTATCGATGGAAAGATTATCAAGACTGAATCATAAATGACACAACATATTGACCCATAGACGTAAAGCTTGACGAATATCACTAGAGCAATTACATTATGTCAAAAGCATGCATGATTGCATTCACGAATATAACTAGAGCAATCAATGGTTATGAGTTAAATTTCCATTTTTTGTCATGGAATAAAACTTTTTGTCCTTATGACAAAATAAATACTTTCCTTTGAATCTGTTTTCTTGTTCATTCATACCTCCAAGGGAAGAACCAGATGGATAAATACCCGAACACAAAGCATTGTCCACAATCAATTTGTTGCGCTCGATTTTCAATCAATGGTTGGAAATGGCATAAATAGTCATTGAGTGTGAGTCCTGCCGAAAGGGATCATGTTAGGGGAACTAAGGCTGCTCATAACCAAGATGTTAGTACAGATGCTAGTTCTCAAATATGTAATGTCAATAGAACTTCTGTAAGAACATGCAGGGTTAAGTTGTGCAACCTCATTGTTGTTGCCAAGGTTGCGCAACTTAACCCTATGTGTAATTATAGAAGATCCCTTAACATTAAGCATTTGAGAACCATTTGAATTTGCACTGACGTATTGGACATGAACAACCTTAGTTCCCCTAAAATGAGCACTTTTGGCCATACCTTGGCCTTAATGATTATTTACACTACTCCCAACCATTGATTGAAGTTTGAGCACAACCAACGGACTGTGGACAATGTTTTGCTATCCGAGATTTACTCATCTGGTTCTTCCCCAAAGGTATGAATGAACACTAAAATAAGTCCAAACTAAAAATGAAAATTTAACTCTAAGCATTAATTTGGCATAATAACTAGACTTATCAATATGACTGCCAAGTGATAAGAGTAAAATTCTAAATTTCAAAAAACTAGCATTTTGAGCATACACATGACTTATGTAAGCTTGGACTCTTCAAAAATAACAAATGTGTTGCAAAGTCTTTTTTGAAGGATTTGACATGAGTACGGAAGCATTTTTGGACAATCCAAACAACATGATGCCACATTCATTGCTAAATCAGTCTCACCATGGGGTCATCCCATATAATCAGAGTATACCAACTGAACCTCTTAGAGGTTAAATTGGTTTTCGCGCCAAAATAACATATTAGACGGAAGATCAGAGAAGTTTGTATCTACGGAAAATTTATCAAGTCTGAATCATATATGACACAACATATTGGCCCATAGACCTAAAGCTTGACGAATATCACTTGAGCAATTACATAATGTCAAAACTATGCATGATTGCATTCACGAATATAACTTGAGAAATAAATGGTTTAGAGTTAAATTTCCATTTTTTGTCATGGAATAAAAATTTTTATACTTACGTTATGACAAAAGAAACACTTTCCTTTAAATCTTTTTTCTTGTTCATTCATACCTTCAAGGGAAGAACCAGATGGGTAAATCCCTAAATGCAAATCATTTTCCACAATCAGTTGGTTGTGCTCGATCTTGAATGAATGGTTGGGAGTGGCACAAATGGTCATTGAGGGTGAATCCTTCCGAAAGGGGTCGTGTTAGGGGAACTAAGGTTGTTCATACCCAAGCTGTTAGTACAAATGCTAGTTCTTAAATATGTAATTTCAATGGAACTTCTGCAAGAACACGCAGGGTTAAGTTGCACAACCTCTTGTTATTGCCAAGGTTGCGCAACTTAACCCTATGTGTTATTGTAGAAGATCCCTTAAAATTAAGCATTTGAAAACTATTTGAATTTGCCCTAACAGATTGGACATGAACAACCTTAGTTCCCCTAACACGAGCACTTTCAGCAAGACCTTGGCCTTAATGACCATTTATGCTACTCCCAACCATTGATTGAAGTCCGAGCACAACCAACTGACTGTGGACAATGTTTTGCTATCTGAGATTTACCCATCTGGTTCTTCCCCGATGGTATGAATGGACAAGAAAATAAGTACATACTAAAAATGAAATGTAACTCTAAGCATTAATTTGGCATAATAACTAGACTTATTAATGTGACTTCCAAGTGATAAGAAAAAAAATACTAAATTTCAAAGACTAGCATTTTGAACATACTCATGACTTTGTAAGCTCAAACTCTTCAAAAATATCAACACGTGTAGCAAAGTCTTTTTGAAGGATTTGACATGAGTATGGAAGCATTTTTCAACAATCCAAACAATGTGATGCCACATGCATTGCTAAATCAGTCTCACCCCAGGGTCATCCTATATAATCAGAGTATACCAACTAAACCTATTAGAGGTTAAATCGGTTTTCGAGCCAAAATAACGTATTAGACAGCAAATCATAATAGTTTATATCTATGGAATGATTATCAAGACTGAATTATAAATGACACAACATATTGACACATAGACATAAAGCTTGACGAATATCACAAGAGCAATTACATAATGTCGATAGCATGTTAAAATTATCATCTCCTACTTTCTCTAATTATCTATAAGTATCTTATAAAATATATAGTCTAGAAATGTCTTTGTAGAACATTGTAGAAGAGTATAGAATGGTATGGAAGGAT
>JAOTQR010077010.1:0-12535 GCA_025774065.1 Solanum ossicruentum
TCGTACATGTTTTCATGTTGAGGAAAAAGTATTATATTTTGGTGGGGTATGCAAGTTATGGGTTAAGGTGAAGTCTGAGTAGTCTCGACTCCATAACTTCCCCTATTTTTGATCCCAAGGTTTTCTTGTTGTGTTTCTTTTTCCTTGTGGATTTTTAATTTCTGTTGAACTGGCATGTTTAGATAGTGTACACAATTTGTAGATATATGATAGTTATTATCTTTTGGTGTATACATAATTTTAAAATTTTGATGAAAAATTAGGTACCCTAAAAAATTTGAGATTGTTGGTTATTGATGCAATCATGCATTTGGATTATCTGGTGATGTTTGTTATGATAATGTAAAGGTAAGTTGAGGCTGGACCATGACCTATGAGTCTATACTTGATTGTAGGTGCAATGTCATGTGTGTTTTGAGCTTATTTTATCGTATTCATGTATCATGTATGGACTCAGAACTTACCTTATTTGGAAGGGATCTTAGGCCTTTGTTCTTCTAGTGAGCCCACTTTTGCCTTAATGACCTACCAAATGTGTTAGTGAACCCTTTGTTCCAAATGTTTGAGCCTCTCATGTACTTATTCTTTCTTGACACCTAGCTAGCTCATCCTTGTTTTATGAAATACTTTGATATTGGCTCTAGTTTATCCTTGAACATGTGAACCTTGATTGAGGCTGAAAGCCTAAGTTGACAGTGGATACAAATAGTGGCTCTGGTTTAGGGAATCAATATTGTATACTTCACCTCAGGCTAAAAGCCTAAGTTGATGGTAGCCTTTGTTATGGGAAAGTAATGAAAATGAGGTGATTAGTTAGGAAATAAATAAAGAAATGAAAAGTCATGAGTTGGGTGAGGAAAAAGAAAAGGAAAGTGCCTTGATTTGAAGAAAATAGCAAAAATTTGTTCAAAATAAGGCATAGCTAAAAAAAGAGAATAAAAGCACCCGAGAAAAGCTTGAAGCAAGAGAATAAGGGTGGATTTAGTGAAAATGATTGGGTCATGAAGGTAGACGTGTGGGTAAACATGGTTCAAGGATAGCTTTTAGTCACTACTTGCCTAAAATGCCATACCAAAGCCTTATGAGCCTACGTACAAGCCATTAAGTCCTAAACTGATCCAAATCTAGTTTGTAGCCAATCCGAAAATTGAGTATAGGGGCAAGCCTATGGTGTTTGTTATTTTGCATGAATTTCATTTGTGACAGTGAGAATGCTTCCACAGTCCCTAAATTCTAAATGCTTTTTGAGTAAGTAAGAGGGACTTCTTTTTTGTGATGGCATTTGCACTACTTGATTAGTCTATTACTATACCAGTGATTGTGGATGGTTGATGCTCCTTAGCTTATCATAGTTGGGTTGCCAGATACATCTTTGTGTTTTTGGTTTGCTTAATAGCTTTGCAATCTTGTTTTGAAAATGAAAGTTTGGTACCTGAATTAGAGTAAATAATATATATGCCATTAGTATAGCTGCTATGTGTTTCTCATTGTTTGCTTAGATTGAGTCGTCGCTTGAGGATAAGTAACAATTCTAAGTTGAGGTGTTGATGTGTTGTCAAAATACAACACATTTGATGCCTAAAGCAAGGGATTTTGTGAGTTCTTAATGTGGCGTTTAATGATTTTGATGTATTTTTGTGTTGTTATTGCAGAAAAGGTAAGTTGGCATGATTTTGGAAGAAAATTACAGATTTTTACTGAATTACAGAACATACGAGTTCACCTACAAGTCGTAGCCCAAGCAATGAGTCATAAGGTGATCTCGTAGTAGAAAGCAGAGAGAAAAAATAAGAAAATTTGCTAAGTGGAGGTCAGCCCTACAAGGCCATCCTACGTGTCATACGTCTCACTATGACTCGTTTAGGTGGACTCGTAGCAAGGAACTGAGAGCTAAGACTTTGGACCAAAAACTAAAGGTCTAGACTATGAGAGGCACATATGATTCATAGCTCAAGCAATGACTCATACCAGTGGGTCATACTACTTGAATACAAAATGCCAAGTACTAGATACGAGACCCCGATTATGACTCGTAGGTCACCCGACGAGTCGTACCTGCGAGGCGTACCAGTTGCCAGCTATCTTTTCTGTGTAATATTTAGGGTTAGTTTTGTAACTATTATAAATACTTTAAGTTGGGGTTTATTTTGGAGGATCCCAGACTTGAATATTGAAAAGAGCCTTTGAATATTCTCTCTAGATCACTTTAGGGTTTTAGTGTAGATTTTAATTTTCTCTTGGAAAACCCACTTTTGGAGACTACAAATAATACATTGTATTCATTTTCAATATATCAAGCTTATGGTTGGCAACTTGTGGTGTATCACTCTTCATTGCTTTGGGTAAAATTCTCAACTATGTCTTATATTTGTATCTTTGTTGGTTTTGCCTTAGCCATGAGCAGCTAAGCACGCACAACTTGGGGTTGTGGACACCATGGTTAGTTGACTTGAGATGACCTAGATTTATTACATTTCTATGATTGGGGTTTTTCATGTATTGTCTATTTCCCTTCATTATGATTTTTTTGGTGGTGGCCAATACCAAACCCTGCCTACTATCATGATCCAGACCAAGGTAGTGACGAATAGGAAAAGGGGAGTAGATGACAGGATTCAATTGATGTGTTTTCATCTAATCAACCAAACCTGACCAAGGGGAGGTTGACTGGGGAAATAGGTAACAGTTAGTTGGCACACCATGGTTGTCGACCAAGAGTCATGATGAACTTCGACCTTCACCTTCACAAGAGGACTGGAAGAATTTAAGTTACCGTCCTGCATTCAAATTTCCAATTGTAGTTATGTTGTATAGGGTAATTAAATCGATGAACCAGGGGGAACATAATTCCCATGTTGTACCTAAAATTGAGTGTTTCTTTGCGTAGTAGTATAGAATTTATTTTACTTTTCTTCTTATATCAAAAAGCTCCCCATTTAGATACTTTAGTTATAGATACTCAAAATGATTGATAGTGAATTCTTGTAGTCAAGCCCTGTATTCCCTGTGGATTCGACCCTAACCTTTGGTTAGGTTAATTGCTAACAGCAACCGCTTTCTTATTGGAGCGTCAACATCATCAGTGCTTGCCGGAAGAAAGAGACTGGAGCAGTTGGAAGAATTCCGGTTCCAAGCGTATGAAAATGCCAAGCTTTATAAGGAGAAGACAAGGCGGTAGCATGATCGGCATATCATCAAGCGCACTTTTGAGCTGGGCCAACAGGTATTACTTTTTAATTCTCGTTTGAAATTGTTTCAAGGTAAACTGCGGTCAAAATGGAACGGGCCCTATGTGGTAGTATCCGTAACACCACATAGAGCCGTAGAATTAAAGGATGAGACCTCCAATAAAACTTTTTTGGTGAAAAATCAATGTGTCAAACTCTATTATGGTGAAGACACAACCAAGATTGAGGAGGCCAAAGATGAGTAAGTTACTGCTGCGTCGAGCCGCGACATTAAATCAAGAGCTACACGAAAGGCAACCCGTGATAAGGTGATATTTTTTTTATTTTATTTAGCATTTTTGAATTCCCAATAACTAAATAAATAAATATACAATATTTTTCATGACTTTAAGCCCAACAAAAATTAGAAAATGAAAAAATAGCAAAAAAATACACCAGTCCGCGTTGCGAACTGGGTGCCAAAATTGTGCAATTTTTCAATCTTTGATTCTCGTTGAGTCGTTCGTTGTTTTTTGGATATTTTTGGTCATAATTAATTGTTGTAGCATAGTTTAGCATGCTTAGGTGTTTGGTCGATTTTTTCGAGCCCTAAACGGAATTTTTTTTTTTACTATTTCGGGCAGAGAGGTTTTCACGTTCCCTCCATGACGCGAAGAGGACGCGCACCCATGCCCAGAATAATGTCAAAATTTTTTTCCTAAGGCATAAATGCATCCAAGACGTCACGCGCCAAGGGCGCGCCCATGTTTTTTTTGTTTGGATTTTCATTAAACCCGATCCGACTAATCCCCTTTTTGACATTTTCTACATCAACCCAACCCGTTTCCCTCTCTTTCTCACTTTCATCTCAAAACAATTTTACTTCTCACATTCTCAATCATCCAATCTGTGATGTACACACACGAATTTCACGACCCAAGTATCAATCTTGCTTTCTTCCTTAACAACAAGTAAGTTCCTGTTTCTCATTTACTTGTTCTTAAGTGAAAATGTGATCAATTCTTATGATTATTGGAATAAAACTTGAAGTGAGTTTAATGTTTTAAGAGGATAGATATTAGACTACTCATGAATGCTTAGATTTGAGGCCTAAAATCTTGTTTTGGAAAGAGTTTGTGCACTTTTGTGAGGGTATGAAACCCTAGGTCGAAACTTGAGTGAAAATGGGAAAAGATTAGGGAAATTTTAATCTTGTACTTCAATTGTTATTCATATGATGTATTGTTAGGTTTAAGTACGGTGTCGTTCATGGAAATGTACTGATTGCATTATGTTTGACTTGCATTTAGCTATGCCATGCTTAATTCCCTACCTTTCATATGCTTGAAATAGTGGTACTGTGGGTATTATATTGTGTCATTGAACAAGCTGCAGGAGGTGCTTGTTTAGTTTTTAGAACTTGAACAACCAATTGAGTGTTGTCAAATTGTGCCATAATTTAAGTTTGGGGTAGTTCTGGGCTTGATTTCACTGTACTTTTTGATTTCTTTGATGGTTGTGAGTACTTTCTTCTACTCTTATGTGTAAACTTGAGGAATCCAGACTTTTTATGACTGTTTAGCTACTAAAAACTGAGGAACTAGGGTTGTTTAACTGTTGAAACAAGTGAAAAAGGGGATGGATTTCAGTGATAGATAGAGTGTCAATGGGGATGCATACAAAGGGTTAATGTTGTGTACTACAATGTAACATTTGATTGTGATTGAATTTGTTGTGAGAGGGCTGCAGTTGAAATGGATTATGTGATTTTTGTAACTGCTGCAATTAGCTTCCCATTCATTCACATATGAACATGAGGGAACTAGGAGTTTCGGGGACTAGTTCAATGCTGAAAATGAGTGGATAGGACTGAGTAATGTTTGTGTGTTATCCCTTGTTCCATTACCCTGCATTGTTATGGTTATGTTGTTAATTCGTAGTCTTTGGGGACTGATTCACTATTCAAAATGAGGAAATGGGGCTAAGTACTATTTTCTGTACTAGCATTAGTACCAAGTGAAATTGTTTGATGACTGTGTGATGTTTATGTGACATGTTTGATGGCTATATTTACTCTCACTTGGTTTCACATCTACAAATGAGAAATATAAAATGTTTATGGGCAAAATGGTGGTATAAATTAAGTTGGGAAGCCCAAGTACCTTCTCACCTACTGCTTTGAAATTAAGTGTGGGGTTGTTCATGTGTTCGACATGTGGTTGTAGATTCTCTCCTTTTCTATACATTCATGCTATCTCCTTGTCTTTGCAGGATATTGTCGCCTCTCGAAGATGACAAATCAAACAATCTAGTGGAGCTAGGACCTCAGGCAATAGAAGGAGGCCTATAGACATTCCTACAGTACCTAAAGGCCCTGTACAAAAGAGAAAGACAATTCGGTTTGGACTGAATGCAGTTAACAAGGAGGTGCAGTACTGGTACAAATCTCACACCGGAGCTAAATATTTCCCGTACTTCCCAATTGATGAGGATTCATTGGCCAGGGAGTTCCCACCCATCCACCGCTATTGTTTAGAGCACCAGATGCACTTTCTCTTCAAGGATCCTCGGCCTTGCAACCTGAGTATTGTTCGGGAATTTTATGCAAACATGAGCAAGGAAATCCACACGAAGACGATTGTTGTTTGGGGAGTGGAGGTGTCCATCACTCAACTGGCTCTAAACAGGATACTTGGCATCCACACTGAGGTTAAATCAGAAGCTCTCACCGTGCTGCAGAAGCGGCCTCCCTATCGTGACATCTATCATATTTTTGCAGGTCCCCAATCTTCTGCCAGATGGACGCGTTATGCATACCGGGGCTTACACCAGTCTTTTCCCTTTACTCATCTGAATAGGGAAGCACAGGTATGGGTCAAAATTGTGACCCACGCGCTCTTCCCTGGGCAATATTTTATAGATGTTACACGTCATAGGGTCTGCTTAGTATATGTATTCGTGACAGGGATGGAATTGAACATCAGGGCGGTGATCAAATCAACAATGCAGAAGGCTTGGGCTCACGAAGGATGAAGGTATGCCTTTGGTGGGCTTATCACTGAGTTATGTCATAATGCAGGTGTCCCCATGGAGGAGTATGACTATTGGCCGCACATTGAGGCTCCCTCCTATGTTATTACCAATGTTTAAGGATCGGATGTTGTGACGAGTACCATTCTTACTATGGTAGAGCACAATCGCTGGGATGAGATGATCCAAGCGAGGATGTTCGGGCTAGAGATGCTTAGGCACAGGATAGGTGGCCGCCCGTCCACACCAGAGGAGCTTGCCAAGGTGGAGGCCTAGTATCCCCTTAATGATCATGCCTGGGAAATATTGGGCGTCGGGCCACAGTTCGTGGAGCCAGTAGATGACGACATCCCCTCTGACCCAGATGCTAACAAGAGTGACACGGAGGATGATGACGAGGAGCTACCCACACTAGAGGATTGAGCAGCTACTCCCCGTTCCATGGGTTCATTTTGGTTAGCACCGGTGACAGTGCTATTATTTAAGTGTGGGATGGGGTACCTTATGCTACTTACTGATACATGCTACTATTCGCTACTCCACTTGATTATTTTGACATGCTGATTTTTGCTTTTATTTGTGGACACCTTTAGTTACTTCTACTTTTATGATTATTAATATTTGTCACGTTTAAAAGTAGCTAAGTATTGTTATTATTGCATTTTAGTATAATTTTTCACTTTAGTAGTCATAGTCAAGTGACATTACCTTATAACAATGGATGACGACCGTCTTAAGGAAATGTGTCAAATAGAGTCATTTTTAGAGTGTCGATAGTTTGTAGAAATATTCATTATATGCGTGAACCAAGTAAACTAAGATTTTCTTGAATCCCTAGCAGCTAATACTTGAAATTTGCACTTAATGGATATGCTTAATTTTGAATTCATGATAATTATGTGATAGAGAATCTAGTGTTGCTTCATGATACAAATGTGTCGTGTGATTATGAGCTAAATTGTTAATCTATGTTGCTATAGCTGCTAGAACTTGCCCGGTATGTTAAATTAACTTAGTAGATATTGAATTTAAGGGAAATGATCTAGGCATTTCTTTTGTAGCTATAATATTTTGTGACTCTTTATCCATGAAACATCCTAGTTAACCCCTTTGAGCTTTTGACTTTTAATTTGATTAGCCACATTTCAAGCCAAATCCTCTCTTTGACTGTTAACAATGTTTGATCCTAAATCTTGAGTGTTTTTACCACAAAAAGTCAGGGAATTAGAAGCTGAAATGGAACCGAAGCGGTTAAAGGTTTATGGTTCGGGGGTATTATTAAAAAATCAGAAAATAAAAAAATAAAGTATTTGTAAATATTTATTGATAGTTTTGAATATGTAAATTAGGGAAACAAATAAAGGATGTTGGAATTAAAGTCAAAAGAAGTGAAAATGAGTTAGTGTAAGCTATAAGCGCTTGGGAATGAGCCTTGACAGCTGTATATAGAAAATTATCCCACCAACCCTAAGCCTATATTACAACCAAATAAAATACTTATGTTATCCTTTAAAGGAACTTCTAGCTATGTTAAGTTTAAACATTAAGGGCAAGTTTGGAGTAACTAGAAGCAACATAAGATTTCTTTTGTGAGGGGGAGAGTTGATTGTGTACCCAAATATAATCTTCTTTAGAAGTTTAATTGTGTGCATGGGTAATTCTTCTAGTGAGGGTACATAATCACCTAAGGGTGGCAACTAGGTGAAGCTGTAACTAAAATTATGCATGAGTCTGCATTAATCCATAAAAGCATTTATTAAAGTTGGTGTTGCGAGCAATCTTAAAAAATGCTTGTCTTGGTTTAAAAAGGGTTGTTCATGTAAAGTTTATTATACGTACTATCTAGGTGTCCACATGCATGTGTCTTGATTTGCCCTAGGACGGACTAAGCTTTAAGTGTGGGGTGGTGATCTTAAGCGTATTTATAAGCCTAAATAAGAAAAAGCCCCATAACATGAGTTAAGTTAGAGGGTGAATTTGTTGAGTTTTAGATATTTTAATAGTATTTTGTGTATTATGTTAACATTGGACAAAATATGCCTCGGGTTTGTATTTTTATGGATTTTTATCAGATTTTAAGGTTCCGGAATGAGACTCAGAGTAAAGGAAGGCAACCCATACAAGAAAACAAGGTAAGAAAAATTGCAACACCTGGTCCGCGACCGAGGTGTGTCGCGGACCAATGATTATTTATGCTAGAAATTGTTTTCAATGCAATAGGTGGAAAATCTACCTAAATAACACTAGTCCACGTTGCGGATTAGTGTGAAAGTAGGAAGAGTTTGTCTTGTTCAACAATGAACGCAAAGATTTATTAAAATAATACTAAAGCACATCGCGGACTTAAAGGAAAACACGTTAAAAGTCAGATTTTTTGGGCTATAAAAGTCATGGGTAGGTTGTTTAACCTAATTCGTGTCTAACTTTTGAGAGGAGAAGCTTGTGAGGTGGTTGTAACTTATAGAGACAGTTTTTGGTTAGTTTTATCTTCATTTTATTGTTATTTGATGTATTTCATTATATTATTGTTGTGTAAGTTTAGTATGTGCGGCTAATCTTTCTATTTTCTAGGATTGTAGCCATAGACAATATATTAATTTTTGAGTTTTTATGCTTATGAATGGGTTTTGTGATTGTTCTTACATTATTTAAATCTATATTTCTTAGCTTGATCACCTATGAAATGAATATTTGTGCATTGTGAATTTGAAAGATGTTGGAATGCATAGAACACAATAATGTAATATTTGATTGATTTGTGTATTGGAGATTTGTGACAACTACCTTTACACAAAACTTGATTTAATATAAAGGAAGGAAATATTAATGTGTTTCTATTATATTGTTTATCCCCACTAAACGATGTAGTTAGGCAAACAATAGGAATTGGCTAACGGAGGTGTGCTCAATAGGAATTGGCTAACGGAGGTGTGTTGCCCCCATTTGGTAATTTCAACCCTGCAAATCAATAATCGACTGTCCAAACATAAGTATTAAATTGAGGATTAATATGGCATCGTTAAGGTTACAATCTTGGAATCTCACATTATTTGATAATTAAATACGAACTAAATTAATTCTTCTTTTATTATAAAATCACTAGTTTAATTTGCAAGTTAAATTATTCAAAACAAGATTTAAGCAATTATTCTTTATCGCATATCAAACATTATAACTTGGAGTATTAACAATTTACATTAAATCCCTTGGGTACGATAATCTGATCCTTAAATTAAAGCCACTTTATTACTTGATTTGACCATGTGCACGTGCGTGTGCTGGGAGGCAACAATGGGAATCAGGTTTGACATAGTTCCAACGTTGAACCCAAACCTATCCATGAAATCAGAAGCCAAATCCTCCCATCCTGTCCACTTTCGTGAGTCTTGTTCTATATACTATGTCAGAGCTTCACCTGTGAGGCTTCTTATGAGAGTTTCATCCTAATCTTCTTGTTCTTTCTAACTCCTACCAATTTATCACAATACATGCACAAATGAGCCTTGGGATCTCCGATACCATTGTATAGTTCAAATTTTGGAGGTTTGTATCCCTCAGGTAACTCAACATCTAGGAGCATGCCTAGATCTTCATAGCTCAAGCTAATTACCCATTTACTTTCTTCTACATGTCGCATTCCATTGGTTAGGCTATCCAATCTCTCAGTCGGGGATTCAATCAGCTTATCCTTTTGAGAGGATTCCAATTTATGATAGTTATGGATAAAAGGAAAGGTCTCAACTTATATAGGATTATGGGCATGACTTCCAGAGCCATGGGCTTTTATGATATTGGTAGTGGACTTAGAATGCAAATCTTGAACATGGGTAAAATTGTGTGGGTGCAATGTTGGTTCATAAGTGCTTAATTGATATGGATTTTGAAAATTGTAATTCACGAATTGGGTGCTTAAAGGTGGTATATAAGTAGGATTTGATTGGATTTAGGAGGTCGGATGAATAGGTGGAAGATGATTTGGGAGGGTTGTTTGAGTTGTAGTAATCAGGTCATCCATATTTTCCCCAAAATGGATGTCGAGAGAAATGGATAGTCTAGCCGAGATGCATGTTGGCCATTTCATCCTCCAGTTCTTGAATTTTCCTTTCTAGCCTTAAAGTCTAATCATCAAATTGAAATCTCCTTTCAGAAGTCTCAACTCTTTTGATAGCATTGTTGTCAATCATTTTGTCCTTTCCTTTATGACTTAAACTTCAGGGAGTACGAAGAGGTCCTTTTGATCGTGTATGATAGGCCAGAATGTGCAAGCAAATCAACCTTTGGGAAGGAAAAGACATGAAAAAATAAAAAGTAAGAAGAAAAAAGAATCAAGTTAGTGATGCGATAAATAGCATAAAACCAACACATTAATTTGTAAAAATAAATGCCCTAAATGCAAGGAGCCTCGTTGAGCCAGAGGTAGGCCTAAGACGACACATAAGTGATTCACCATAACTAAATCAAACCTAAATTTGTTAATTGGAGTTTAGAGTTAGAAAAGAAAATAAAAATAAATGAATAAACTATTTTATTAATAATGATAATTACAATTTTTGATAATAAAAATAATATATATGAAATCTAAGGGACAATAGGGTAACAAATGGGGAAAATTTTAAACTTCAAACCCTTCTCCAGTATGAATTCAGCATTATAAATCTATAAAACAGAAAGGGAAACTTTTCTAAACTCCATTTTAATACTATCTAAGGCTTGAGTTCCTTATCCTGATTCACATTGACACATAGTATGCAATTTTTGTCTATAGGGTGATTGGACCCTTTAGACTTAAATAGGTGGCCACTATAATGTAGATTGACCCCAAGGGTTAAACTACCTAAGACTTATGCATGCATGACCAAGTTTTAAAGGGTGGTTAAAGCTCTATCCTAGGTTTCTACAAGAGTGGGTTTGACACAAACTGGATTTCCTATGTGAGAAGGCATGTGGTCCCACGATAGCAATACTATCCGGTTACACCACACAAGCGCTTACTCTCTAAAATTTGAATTTGAAGAGAAGTCAGGAGAAGTGCAAAGGCACGAAATCACCTTAAAAAGAGAAAAAAGAGGGTCCCAAGTGGGGGAAGGTATGAACGAAATGACAGTTTATCAAAGTAGTAACAATTAGCAATTAATATTTAAACACATAATTCAAAGCAGTAAATAAAGGGAGGGGAGTTATATTAGTAGGGATAAGGAAGTGGATGTTAGAAGGGATGTTAGAGGGGATAAGGGAAGGGGAGTTAGAGGGAATAAAGGGAGGGGTGTTACAGGGAACAAGGGAGAAAAAAGAAACAAGTTAGTAATGAAGGATAAAAAAAGAATAACAATAAAAGTAAACAAATAAGGCAGGTAAACAATTAAGGAAAGCAATTAAACCCACATAAAAAGAGACCCCTTATGGTTTAGAACCTACAATCCCCAACAGAGTCGTCATTCTTTCGCGCCCCATTTTTTTCGCGAAAGACGAGAACCTGGACGACATAGTGGCAACGACTCTTTTGGAATTTTTAAAGGAAAGAGTCGCCACCTAATGATTGGGTGCATTAGGACACCATTTTTAACCTACTACTAAATTAAAGGTTAAGTCAACCAGAGATCGAGTAAGGGCTCAAGTTACCTCGAGAGGAAGGTGTTAGACACCCCTCGAGGTCCACAAATATGGGTCCTGACCATATCTCATGTCTTATGTGGGGGTTGCAAATAACAAGTAAGGTCTGTTATTTTAAAAAATCCTAAATTAATGCTAAGTGATAAATTATTTTATTTTATTATGTTATCAAATAGGTGACGAAATCGAACAAGTGATTAAATCTATGTGATATATCAAATTAACTAATGTTAACAAAGAAACTTGATTATTAATTCTAATTAGGCAATCAAGTAATTATACAACACATAATTTTATTTTATTCTTTATTTAACTAAGATCTGAATGATTATTATAATACAAAAGCTCCATTTTTTATTATCTAATTTTATTACCTAAGTGACCACACAAATTTCATTTTTATTGTTAAAATTATTAGTGAGAGTGAGTAACAAGAAAATAGATAAAGCGAGCGTGACAATTAACGCGAATTAAAAAAGACTAAACTACCCAAAAAAAAATATTTTCGTAAAAGATTTTCTTTATTTTCAAGAGAGATTTAAAAGGAGTTTAAAGAAAAATGTATGTTTCTCTATAGATATGAAACTATGGAATTTAGTTATCATAGCTCCTTCACCTAGAAACAATTTTATTTTGAGAACGATTTAAGAAAATAATATAGTTTTTATTTTATTTGAAAAGATAATATATAGATAGATAGATAGACACACACACATACACAAATACAT